>JAODUG010049501.1:0-15795 GCA_027564795.1 Aphredoderus sayanus
GGTTTAGCGCCTTCTATCTGCCACAAAAGCTAGTGATTTGGGTCATTCTGACCCGGAGTACATTACAAGGGTTAAACTAATATTTTGTTGTCTCTTCAATATTATGTTTAATACCTATAAATTACATGTTACATTATTCTAGTTAATTAGTATTTTGCACAATCAATAAAAGTGAACATATCTAAAGTAAATATTAGCTGTGTATACACAAGAGGTCATGTTTATTGATCTCATTAGGTATGTGCAAACAAGGCTGAGCAAGCAACACCCAGATAAGAATCAGTTTTTATTGACAATGTCTAGCTGGTACTCATATGTAAAAAATAAAAATTAGCTCAGTCCCACAACAGTGTTTAAGATAGCAGTGAATACTAGCTAGAAGTGGAATACATGTGGTGTTGCATCATTCCTTTCAAGCAAACAAAGCTTGTATCCGGATTTGATCCAAATTATTTATGAATGTGATCAGTCCTCCAGTAGTATATCCAGTTCTTCTAAAGGCAGCCTGACCCTAAGTTCCTTCTCTGTCATCAAATCGACAAACTCCTGCATATGATCTGGGAACAGCTGCACTGCGTCCATGTACAAACCCTACACACACACACACAAATAAAGAGAGGATTCATTTGTAAGAACAAAGAATATAGAGATAATACACTAGAAGTTACCTAGATGCTGACAGGTTTTAAGTTTGCATGTCTTACCTTTGCCCAGGGAATGTTCTGTAAAGCCTTGTAGAAAATTCCTCTAGCCTTATCAACCTTACCTTCTGACGCCTACACAAAACACACACATTACATTTGTCTTAAATAATATCTTAATTACTGCAATGCTATGGTTGAAATTAAAGTTACATTTATTTTTGTGTTTACTGAATAAGACAAAAAAGCCTTTTGAAACTGCCCTATGCAAATAAGATAGTATGTATTCTTCTGACTTACCAGGAAGTGCATGTACATTCTCCAAACTAATGGACAGTGAGCACCAGTCCTTGTTGCTATGGCGCTTTCAAACAGGCCTCGGATACGGTTGCTAAGGCCATTTTCTGGCAGGATGGATAGAGCAACATCGGCAGAACCAGATCTAGAGAAAAAATAGAAGAGAGCCTTTCTAGTAATAATTTCTAACTCTTTATAATAATATGAATACAGATTTTAAAAAATAAGAAAAAATAAAGGCCCCGTTGCACAAGCAATATGATAAAGGAAAACAATATACAAGTAGTTATAACAATCACCCTTTCTAAAACTTGATTCACATTTGCATGCCAAACCACATATATACTGTATTATGCCAAGCCAGATGTTATTTTCTAGGGGGATATTAAATTCATAAGTCATAGAGGAAATATCCATGCTGTGCTCCTACCTCTGAGCACAGTCTACTAGCTTCTTCCTGTGTTGCTCTGCGATGATGGCAAAGAGTCGTGGCACCACACTACTGTTTCCCCTCATGATAGAGTGGAAGAAACGCCGGGCCCGGCCAGCACTGTGATATCTGTTCTCAACCTGAAACACAGAGTATACACACAGTTATAGATGTATAATCATCATAGCATGATATACTGTATAATAACAATATAATATAATATACAGCACACACACACATAGACACAATAAGCCAAATTGTTAACACTCACAGATAAAGTAAACAATGATATTTTGAACAAGAGCTGGAATATATTAGTCTGCTCTGTGTTGGATGGAGGAGAAATGGGCAGGGGTGGCCATAATGTTTTGGCTCATATACATAGAAATAACAGGTCATTGATGTATTGTCAGAATTCAGCATTACCTGTATGTATATACTCCACAGGGGACCACTACTGACCCAAGCAGAGAGGGCAGAGGTCAGGGTTTGTCTGAGTGTTGCTAACGGAAACACCGCAGTGCTAGTGTGATATCTCAACAGCGCCACCTGCTGCACTGCTAACTGCTCACACTCCCATGCTAGACTGGTGGTGTATTGACGGCTAGCACTGCGGGAGTTAGCCGTGTCAGCGTTTGCCTCGGTGCTGGCAAGGTCCTGGGTGAGGGCTGTGTGCAGCCCCTCCATTCTCTGTCTAGCTTGGCTGTAGACGCCGTTAGCAGCCTGGACACCAACAGTGAGGTACTGGAACAATGCGTAGCAGCCCACCAGGCCTCTCATCCTCAGCCTGTCACCTAGGAAGAAGAAGCGGTGACAAAATGTTAATGCAGAATTTACATTTTAGAAAAAATAAGTTATACTTTATACTATATAGTATATCATTTTAAGTATGTTTATACAAAATATATTTTATTATTTTTTTAAATATATTAAAAATACATATAAAAAACTGTGTCAATCATCACATTACAGACAGAACCCAGCAAACCAAAAGCTGAGGTAATCTACCGTTTCTGTCACCCTGAGAGTTGTGCAGGTCCTGGTCTAGAGCAGCCAGGCTAGCTACGAGGGCCTGATCATACGACCTCCGGGCTTTTACAATGGACACTGGTGAGAGTGGCTGCGTGGAGGAGAAGGCTCCCTCCGCCAGCCGGGTTAGCACGCACACAGCCGGGGCGGTGGTCACGTCAGCCACACCTCCACCCGCTGCTCCTTCTCTCCCCCCGTCCTCCACTTCCAGCTGCGCCCACAGCAGACAGAGCTCACAGAAGGCTGCGTTTAGTAATCCTTTGGCTCCTCCCATCCCCGTGGACGTAACGAACACCTTCCGAGCGTCGTCGAGGTTACCCAGCAGCCACTCCAGGTGCGCGTACTCCCGCCAGAGCTGCAGTGAGGAGCGGTTGTCGGGCTCTTTCAGCAGTCGCTTGGCGACACGCTTGCTGCTCTTGCCCTGAGAGCGGACGCGCTTCTTGGAGCCGCTTTGTAAACAGCGTATAACCTGCAACACACACACACACTAATGAGTGCTACTTCACTAGAGGTGACAGGGGAAGTACTGCTGTGTTGTCTAGTCCGTCAGACGCACACACTCTACCTTGAGCTTCTCGTAGCGCAGCCAGCTGAGTGACAGGGCGGCTCGGTGGCCGGCAGAGAGCAGCGGCTGCAGCAGATGGTCAACGCTGGTGAGAAAGCCCTCCCCCTGCTTCCCAAGCCCCGCCCACTTTCTGGTTCCCTGCAGGGTGGTCATGTGACCTAGAGAGTTGAACCCGGGGTCGGGGAGGTCGTAGCCAGTCAGGGGTCGTTGGGGGTCGTTCCCTAGCGACACACAGGACAGGATGTTGAAGCAACTGACTTAACTTAACATAATGTACAGTACATTTAGCCACGATTCAGTAAAGGCTGCAGCGTTAGTTCAGGTGGGGACGGCTGGGGTTTGTGTTTGCTGTTGTCTTGCTTACCCTGCGTGAGCAAGGAGAGGTTCTCTAGCAGCAGGTTTGGCTGACAGGGGGCGCCAGAGAGCACGGGGTCCACAGGCATGCCCACAAACGACATGAAGGAGAGAAGAAGCTGCAGGTGGAGCTCTGGAGAGGAGAGGCGGATTAGAGACGGGCCAATGTCGTCAAACAACACCTAAAGAAAGGAAAGTGAGAGCAGGTGAGAAACAGGAGTGAATGTGACCAATACTAACAAAACAGTATGCTTCCAATCTATCCATCCACCCTCCGTCTCCCCTACACCGCCTGCTAAATACCATCCCCTCTAATCATTTCCCCAGTACCTGACTATCTGGGTCCTCACAGTCCTCTTCTGATTGGCCCTTTGTTTTGTCAGGCCTCCAGGGCAACCAATGAGCAGCTTCGCGGGACGCCTCCACTTTGAGCCATATCGCCCACCTGGGCTGGCTCCGGTCCTTCACTTCCTCCTCTTCCTCCTCCTCCTCATCCTCCTCTTCTAAAACCATAATGCCCCAGACAACAGTTTACCTTCTTCTTACGGTCATCATGAATAACAGGATTTAAACAAGATGACACTGATGAACATCACAGCACTACTACATACATGGAAACCAAACAGTGTGTGTGTGTGTGTGTGTGTGTGTTACCTGCGCCAGGCTGCAGCCACCCTCCCCTCTCCTGCTGAAGCATCCAGGCCTTCCAACCTCTGGCCCCTGCCTCCCCAACCCTTGCCTCCCCGCTGTCCCAGAACGGCTCAAAGAACTCCACCTGTTCAGTTCGATACAAACACAGGTACATGCAAAACAATTAGGTACTTTACCACTGAACGTGAATACGTGTGTACCATCTATATGCCCTTGTGCAAACAATTGTCATACTGTACATTCACATGTGTTTGCACCCTTGTGGAAGCGTTTGCTGATTAACTGTTAGCAGGTGTGTGTGTGTGTACCTGCTGCTTAGTGGTCAGGCCTCGTACACTGTCAGGTTTGTAGAATGTGAAGTCGATCAGAGCCTGAAACAGAGAGATGGCCTTCTCTGACTGACCACACTGGCGCAGGAAATGACACTGCTGGATGACGATATCTTCGGAGAGAAAGATGGTTACAAAAGTAAGGTTACAACAAATGCAATGAGCATTTAGCAAAAAAACACCTTCTTCCAGCTTTCTACTGACAATGAGTTTTATCATGCGAATATACCGAATTAGTGTGTACATACATACTGTACACACAGAATTAGTGTTTATGCAGAAAAGTATGGGGGAATGTTGGGGGAATTTGATATATGAGATAGATACTTTACAAGGAGAACCGCTTCTTTATTTATAGTAATTTAATGGCAGGATGTTAATGAATAGCATCATGCAAGTGGTTGCAAGGCTAAATAATAAAGGTAAGATAATATAGTATAAAATAATTTTATTTTCTCATATTTTTATTTGTGTATTAACTTAATTATTCTCTTACCCAACATATCCTCCTCCATCCCTGGGAGGGCTGGATGAGACACCATGCTGCCATCATGCACTGCACTGAGCGTGCTCAGACACTTCCCATAGGCAGAGTTGACCTTTGACACAGTGAAGGTGCTAAAGTGGCTCTGTGTGAACATCAAGTATTCCCGCCAAAGGGGGGCACTGTTTGGATGCAGAAACACCTGAGAGTACAGACACATTACAATTAGCAGGGCTTTGGGATGCAGAAACACATGACAGTACAGACACATTAACGTTAGCATGAAGACTGACCCACTAAACAAGAAGCCCTTTAAAGTGACAATGTTATTTACTGACCAGTTTCTTCCATTCCTTAGCCAGGGCAGAGGGTTCCCAGAGCTCCTGGCAGAGCCTGAGTCTCTCCAGCTGCAGGGCCACACAGCTGGGGTTGGTGGCCACCGCACGCTCTGCTATGCTCAGCTTCTTCTCCAGGACAGCCCGGTAGGAGGTCCTGCGGCGGTCAGGGGGCTCCTGCTGCTCCTGGTCACCCCCAAACATGGTTGCACTCTGCTCATCCTAAAAATAGACACCTCATTGTTAATATTAAGACATGTTTTAGCAGAATGAAGAAGAACTGGACATAGCAGGAAACAGCTAAAACAAAGTCCTTACTTGGTACCGAATAAAGTCTATCCACAGTTGAGTATCTGCCGGCTCTTCCCTGAGCCGCCTGTTAAACTCCTCAGTCCTCCCAGCCAGAGGGGGCGCTGTCAGCTCCTCCTGTTGCGCTTGTGTCTCTTGCTTAAGACTGCCTGTTGCTTCCTGCATTCCCTTCCCCTGCAGCCAGAGTGCCGTAGAGGAGTCATAGATACCGAGGGGGTTCACCGATGACGTCGCTCCCTTCTTATCTAGGAAGACGGGTAGAAGTTTACCAGTACACCAAACAGTTTTCATTTACAACATATTGGGGACTGCGACCCAACATTGAGAAGACAGGAAAATACACACAGCCACTTGTTAAACTCACAAAGAGCAGTGCCACAACGATTTCCTGGCCTCAAATCTGTAGCTATACCGGTATAAAAGCCATACATCCATTTATTAAGTGCAACAAAATGAATAATGTGCTGACTGTTACTAAGTCATAATTCATTCTACCTATTCTTTAACATATGACCAGGCTGTCCCTTACTCATCTCTGTACTGCCTTCTTCTCCCCCACTCTGAAGAGAGAGGAAGTTGGGATGGTTGGTGGTTACTTTACTGTCTTCTGGAATTCTGGGTAAAATAGGCAGAGTAGGCTCCGACTTCAGCTGCTGGCAATAGAGTGAGGAGAAGTATCTGTCCGCTGTGCCCTTCTTGTTCCTGCCTTTAGGCTTCTTGTTTGGGTCAGACTCCTCCCAGGTGATGCCCTGAAAGCGAGTATCCAGACCCAAAGATGAGCTGCCTTTCCTTCTGTACCTGGACACACACACACACACACACACACACACATGCACACACACACACACACACACACACAGACATGATCCATTGGCAGGTAAAATCACAGGGAGCAAGTGTATGTCCCACAGTGAAGAGAGGCAGCAGCAAAGATGTGTGTGTTGGCTACCTGGCTATGTCTCCCCTATACAGGGACTTGTACGTCCAGTTGGCTGGGTCAGGTTTACGGTCCATGCAGAAGGGCTGTTCTGTGGGAGCCTGTAGGTCATCCAGCCATGAAAAATGACTGGCTAATGGAGCAGGCTGGGGACTAGAAGTACACACACAAATCATATAGGACACAACTGAGACAGACTGACAGGGCACAAGAGTGTGCATCAAACTAATCAAGTAGTATACAAGCTTGTGTGTACATGCTTATCTAACACATCTACTTAAGAGAGAGAGAGAGTGTGTGAGTGAGTGAGTGTACCTGTCCCGCTCCTTTCTCAGGTCACTGGGGTAGATGGTGTCAGATTCTGACCCACTGCTCCTCCTGTGCTTTTTTTTCTTCTTCTTTTTCTCTTTTTTCTTCTTCTTTTTCTTAGGTGGCACATCATCCTTGCTGACTTTGTCCTCATCAGAACTCAGGCCTCTGCCAATGCTATCATTGAAAATGCCTTGGTGTTAGCATTAAAACGTTCAAAAATTTGTCCGGATATAGCCAGCCACCCTTGTACCTACATGTACAGTAGGTACAGTAATACTGTTGCAGAAATATCGCTGTTGAGAATAGCTTGACAGTTTAAGAGCATTCAAGAGTAGCAATGATAATACTCTGGTGCATGACAGAAAGCTCTGAAAGAATTCTGCTCTGGGTTTTAACCCTCGTGATGCCATAAAAATATATTGTTGAACCACAAGGTGGCGCCATCTAATTGTATGGTTCTTTTAATTGTCATTGCTGTGTGTATTTATTTATTTATTAATAATTTATTTATGCATTTGTGTTGTTTTATGTGCCTTTTAACCCTCCTGTTGTCCTCTGGTTTCAAATATGCACCTCGTTGCGTCAGCAGTGCACATAATGTGTGTGTGTAAGCTGTAGAATTAGGTTTTGCGCCTTCTATCTGCCACAAAGAGCTAGTGATTTGGGTCATTTTGACCCTGCGGACATCACAAGGGTTAAAGCATAAAGTGTAATGTGTAAGGAGGACATCGTGTTTTCTAGCACTGATCAATTGAACTATTGAATAATCTTGTTCTATTAACAATGTTTTAGTAATTTTTATAATCATGTATTAAATGGCATATTCTTTTTACCTTGAGTCATCTTCCTCCTGCTCTCGAGTCTTGTCTAAAACCCGTCGGTGGAGAGAATAAGCATCTTCTGGACAAAAACTCTTATTGGACAGCCATTCCAATTCTAAAATGAGACACAGTGCAGAGACCAATGACATTAATATTTACGATTAATCTGTAATGTGTATTATAGCAGAGTAAAAAGAGGTGCAATTACAAGTGTTTTTTTTCTTTCTTTTTGTTTGTTTTAACAAAATATGAACAATATTCAACATGCTGTCCTGAGTAGGACAGAATATCTTTCCTTTACAGTAATGAAAAGGGAACATATTTTGCAACTACAACATTTTAACACTTACAGTAAAAACTTGACGGTTCACCTAAAACGTTAATCTGATACTATATTGTACGTTAAGTAGAGATTCAACCTGATCAGCGACCGACGAACGTTGTGATAGCTAATCAGCTAACACTTTCTTTACAATAAAATAAAATGTTTACTCAACGTAATGTGACATGTTATGCTTAAAAACTGAAACCGACGGTGTGTATCAAATGAACATAAAATCACCTTTAGGCGGTTCATTAACTTTGCTGGTTGTGGCTTCGCTGAAAGCTGGAAATAGTGCCATGTTGATATGTAGGGTATAAACAGTCGCAGGGAGATGATGTCATATGACGATATCGCTGGAAACTCGGACCACCAACCTTCCAAATATTTCTTCTTTTTTTTTTATACGCATTCCAAAATGTATTCAAATTAATTCATGTCAACAAGAATACACAGAATGTGGTTTACTGCTGGTAGATTTGAACACCAATTGCAAGTCAGGCAACAGAGAAATATATTTTGGGAATATTTCTGAATTGCATATATTTCCATTATTGTGATGACAATACATTCAACGAATAAAGGGAGAGTTCGCTGGGAAAGTGAAATAAAAATGGGGATCAGAAAGTGACAAGATAATACATTGGAAAATGCATAAGAATATTATTGAAAAGGAAAGTTTGACATTAAGGCAACACATAGTAAACACTGGAATATCAGGACGTTCTCAAAATATATTTTAGGAGACACAAGATAGGCATGACCACATGAGTTGTCATTACAAGCCACTTAGAGTAGGTATAACCATAAAGCACTTTGGACATCAACGTGCTGATGATGAGAAACAAATCTCAGTAGGTAAAATTACAGATGATCTACATCTGCAGCAACCCTGCCTTTGCAAATTAAAACAGTGTGACAGTATATTTTCATGCAACAATTCCTTATTTATTTGTTCGCAAACTAATGTTGGATTTAATTGTGCATTTATCTTCCAAGTAATGTCATATTCACTGACATGCCAGACAACACAGACATAACTGCGTAAAACAAACAATGTCTGTAAAAAATATACTTTTTATTCTGTTTTGATGTCCCTAAAAGGCATGTCAAACATGCTTCTCATTCATATCAGTGTATGCAGGATCAGTGAACCATCCTTATCACAGGCCATTGGTACAATGAAGATGGGTTAATAGTGTGTCCATTTTTCTTTTCTTCTATAGATGTAGTGGGTTGAATACACACAGGAGTTGTTCCTATTGGCACAGAACCTAATGCTGTTCAGATGTTTCCAGTTGCACCTCTCTGATGGCCAGTATACGTGTGAGCATGCTCTGTAAGATACTGTCCTCTAGTGGCTGGGAGGTATACCAGTGGGGACTGTTGGGATTAGAAATCATACATATCAATATTTTAGATCTGCATTCAGCATGGTTCAGATTGAGCATTTAGGATGTTGCTTTCACCTGTTTGTGTTGATAGTCTTCAAAGGTTGCAGATAGAACAAATTATTTCTCTTCTTTGCTGGTTCCGGGCTGGAGATGGGAGAAAGAGAAACTTTAACCTCAAACGTAAGTTTACAAGATGTGGCTAATTAGCACAAAATATACTTAGTGTTATGGTGGCTTCTGACCAGACAGAAATCGGGATGATGTTTGTGTGGGTCTCACCATCTAGAGAGGTAGAATTCATATAGCCTGACAGGACACTGTAGAGGGTTTGTGATGTTTTCTGGCATCTCCATATCTTCTTGGACCTGCCTGTTCCCCTTCGTATTATACTCTAGAAACAACAATGTCCACTAAAGATTAACACTTTCTAAACCTACAGTATCTGGAAGACACCATTTACTCAATTAACACATGCAAGATCATCTATTTTGCAGGAGCTAACTGTAAAGGGTGTGTTAAAATGTATTTTGAGGTAATACAATGATTGAGCTTTATTCCAATGTGTTATGCACACCTTAAAAAAATACACCTTTTGACAGACAGGTAGTGGTTGGCTTGTCAATGGACAGCAGAACTGAAACTACAGTATAAGCGCCCTCAATTGTGAGATGCTGTCAATACATGGTTTGGTTTCAAATTAATCACTTACACAGGTGTCGCCAATATCACAGCACTGGATTTCAGTTTAAAAGTACCTTATATTATGCTGAGTCACTGGACAGTGTTTTCCGTACAGTTAGTTAGCAAGCTTTATTTCTGTAGGTTTCCTACACTATAGGCCTTTTCTAGTAGCCTCTGGTTCCTCAAAATGGTAACTATTATCACTTTTCTTTCTAGGTTAACGAGCTAGCACCTACCAGTCTCTTTCTGGCCCAGGTCAGAAGAGCCCATCCTGGCTCTGTGGTATCGCAGGTAGCACATTTTCCCCACGCGACTGCAGGGTCTGGAGGGTCGCGTGACGTCGGCGAAGGAGATGCGTCGATGCTGCTGCAGTGTGGTGAGATGGAAGGACTTGGTGCAGAAGTACAGCAGTGTGTTCAGCAGCACCAGCGGGGAGTAGGCTCCGAGCTGCTTACAGTCCCACAGGTAGGCCTCTTCCACACGGGAGGTCACAACACCGCCTGTAGCAGAGCGAACATCACAGCAGGCAGAGGCATTAACTTTGAAACAGAGGCATTAACTTTGACACAGAGGTATAGTTCTATACTGTTAATTGGGACAATGGGTTATAGAAGAATATGTATGAGAATGGATGTTCTACAACATAAATCATCATATAGCTCATTACAAATGTTATTTAGCAGTCATAATGAAGTATAACATCAGCATAAGGTGTTAGCCTCATCTCACAAGCTACATTTGAACCTCTCCACAAGTATCAGTCTGGAACCCCTCAATTCTAAAGCGTATGTCATAGCGGCGGTGGTAATACATTTCAACCAAACCTCCTTACATACGAATGAACTACCTATCTTTTTCTCACCCAATCAGAATGTTTAAAATCATATAGAGCACCGGTAGAAACAGAAAAGTACAATGTGCACTGTCATGGGGAAAAGACGTTTGATAACCACTGACTGGCACGACTGTTCTCTACACAGTCAACAAACACTTTTGCATGGAGGGGTCCCAGACTGATACTCGGGGGGAAATGAAATTGGATCTCGTGAGGCTAATAGGAAGAAGTACCAGTAGGGAGTCGTTTAGGTCTCCCATGTTGCAGCATCGTAGTGATCTCCATGCTAAAGGGACTGTACAGCTCATCTGTGAAGATGTTCTCAATACGGCCCTGTTCAAACAGGTACTTCAGGAGAAGAGAGGGACAGAGACATGAAGAAAGAAGGTGAGAGGCAACAAAAGCACAGCTGAGAACCAACGCAAAACAAATGCATCACACGGCTGATAAACGGCACAAACTGGAAAACCTAAAACGAATATTGCCAGCTTCAGCATTAAAGTTTGTCATTTCGGACAAGGGATCAGGGCTAGTAGTTATAAAGCTGACTAACACGAGCTGATTTACAGTCAATTAAACTAGAATACCCTACAGTATACATACCACAATAAGAAATAAAAACAATAGGAAATAAAATGGAATAGAAGTTATCTTCACAAACATTCAGTCATTAATGACCGCAGCATAGCTGAGTTCTGTGTATACCTGCTGTATGCCCAGGCAGAGGTAGAAAATGCTGTCAGGTGTGTAGCTGTCTCCATTGGGCCGACGGACCTCTCTGATGAACCGACGCAGACCGCGACTCAGCTCTGTGGAGTCACACTGCAGGATGTCCTCCTTCACTGCAAGTGGAGAAATGTGTACTGTAGTTCGTGTAGTGGAACAGTTTCCAACTTTCTAACTGACCTTTGGACTACAAATGAAGTCAAAGATAGTAAGTACTACACAAAGATTACATAAAATTACAAATACATACATAACAAAATAATAAAGATTCTGAAGATGACTGAAGAGAAGATAGCGAGGTAAACCGACATATAGAACAGATTAGATGTTTAACTGTGATATACTGATACATAACACAGTGGCATACCAGTAGCTGAGCGTGGGTGCGTGTATGCAGTGTACTCACAGTCCTGTTCTCGGCCTGGCTGTGTGACCCAGCTCTTCCAGGCCTTGACTCCATACAGAGGGTTCAGTTTGCTGCGACTGTGGGACACCATGGCACAACAGTCCAAAACAACAGCACGTCTTCGACCCTGGAAAGAGGGAAGATTAAGCATTCAGGTGAACATTTATAAACACAAAGAATCTTGTTACATTGTCTGCCTATATATTAACACAATCTGAATAAGCAAAGAGGCTGATGAAAATGTATTCTTCTAAAGCAGGACAAGCTAGTTGTACCCGTTTCCGGCCTGAGGAGCCCTCTCTGGGCCTTTTCACACCTCTCTGTGGAGCTGACAACAGCAGCTCTGCAACACACACACAGGCAGCTGTCTGAATAACAGCATCTTAAGTCTGAATGGACATTAGATACGTACTACCACACCAAGCAAAGTATCAAATGCAAATTATTGAACACAGTATAAAGTAGCCTTCAGATACAATCTAAGTTCTCTTGTGTACAAACTGTATGTTGTGTACAAACATCGTGTACAAACTGAAATGTGAATCTGCTCTTGAATGGTGTGCATACACTCGACCATAAATACATATAGTAAACAAATACTCAATCCAGGCTTCGGCTGACGAGGACTTTCCCACGTGTGTGTCTCACCGGGTGGGAAGTCATTCTCCAGGTCCATGTGGGGCGAGGGTGGGGGCAGGTGCTCCTCACTGGTGCCAGGAGTGTGGCCTGCATCCGCACCCCCCTCCGCGTGGACCAACAGCCTGCTGGGTGCGGCCGGCGTCTCCTCACCCCCGGCGTGGGAGTGTTCCTGCCCTGCGTGGGTGCCTTCATTCTCCTGTGGGCTGTCCCGCGACCCAAGGTGGCTTCCGTCGGAAGGGTGCTCTGTCTCTCGGTCCGCCTCTCCGCTGCCTGGGATACACACAGCGCACGCACAGAAATGTGGTAGCCTATAAGCTATCATTAAACTTTCACACACACACACTTTTGTATTCTATGTGTAATACCGAAGAGGACCAATGATCTAGTCAAGAAATACACACTACAGCAGTAGTGCATAATATTATTTGATAGTATTTTAATATAGGCTAGTATCAGAATACATCAAAGTAATGTATAATCTGTACTACTACTACTAACAAGTATGGCTAAAATATGCAATTTATAATTTTTTAAATGTTTCATTTCTTAATCATTTCATGACCCCCTCCTTTGTGTCTCCCAATCCGCCGGTGGGTCCTGACCCCCAGTTTGAGAACCACTGCACTAGAAAACATGAGACAGTGTCCTCAAGTGTCTGATCAACAGCATTGTTGCACCATGGAGATCGTGATTGACTTCTAGAGGAACAGGGACCAACCTACAGTACTCCAGCTTGCATACATGGAAGTAGCATGGAGATTGTGAAGGCCTAGAAACATATGGGTGCACAGTGATGACAGACTGGACTGGGCAAGCAACACTGAGGAACTACAGAACATGCTTGTACTTTTTAAGAAGGCTCAGGTCCTTTAATGTCAGTAAGCAGTTGCCATTGCCATATTCTATGCTGTACGCTGGGGAGCCCAACAAACTGAACAAGCCCATCAGAATCACTGGGTGTGACCCGAGCAGAGAATGTTGTCCAATGTCACAACCTCACCTGAATGAGAGGACACAGGCTTGTCTCTCTCCACATGATCCTCCTCAGCCAAGGGCTCTGATTGGACGGCAGCATCTTTCATCTCCTTGCTCTCTTTTGGTATCACAATGGGTACCGGGACCTCCAGACGGCAGGGGAAGGAATAGTTTGGACATTTTACCATCATTATATGATGCTCCATATCCCCCTTAAAAACAGTCTAAACTGTGGAGCATGTAATAGTACGGGGCCTAAATCTGCAGTGAACATCTGAGCCTCACATAAAATATACATACTGTAATAGGATGCTTTTGATTGGTGAAAAATAAGTTATCCGCACATGTAAAATGAGGAAAGTGTATTTTGAGGACAGAGTAGACATACAGGCAGGGGTACAGCCATTGGGACAGGTGTGTGTTGAGAATACATGCTCATAGGCACTGGGATGTACACAGGCACCACCACTGGCACCATAACCAGCTTCACCTTCACCCCTTCTTCTGAGGAGCTCAACGACACAGCTGGAGACAGGAGAGACAGTTTGACATCACTGACACTGGGTATCAATTCTCTTGAACAGTTGTTCATAGAGATGCTTCACTGCCTACATTTGTAAACATGTGTGAGATGTCAGTGTTCTCAAGAGTTCAAATGAAACAATTTTAAGAGCCAGAACACAAACTGCTGGCAAAGGTTTGAATACAGATCAGTATTGCATAAATTTATAGAAATTAAATCAGCTATTTTTTTGCAGCTATATTTCAAATTATTAACATCTAACTTCCCAAATGTCCAAAAAAAAAAGGTGTTGTTTGTGTATTTAGCCATGGCAGCATGTAGCAATATTCTTGAATGTCTGTTGCCTCGAATTAAGTCAGCTACTCAATACAGTGCAGTATGCCTTGCCAAAGTCCAAGAATCATCTCTGTAAAAACAGGTTCTCTCCTTTACCTTTTACATTGTGGGAAATCATAAGCTAAAGAAGAAAGTACTTTATGGCCATTTATCAAGCTTTGAACATGCATTGTTCTCTTATACAGCACATTTCACTACTTAGCAGTATATTCACAATACAGTATATACAGAGCTGCAGAAAATTGTTAAAGCTATGATACATTTAAATAAAACAAAACAATTTCCATATTAACATTTATTTAAAAAAAATGACATAACAGGTAATGATCATTTTCATTTCAAGTTAAAAGAAATGAGGAAAAACAAAAAAATGAGGGGGGGGGCTGTGACTTCTCTTCTCTACTCGAGATAACTTTACCACAGGGCATGTGCTCCTTACTGATGACTACTAAGAATCAACTAAACAGAATACAAATAAATCTAGACTGGTTTTAAAAACAAATAATTCAAGCACTGCAAAACATTTCTTATGACTAGAAAATTAAGTTTAAAATGTTGCTTTTACAAACCTGGAACCTATTTTGACCTTTAAAAACACAAAATAGAATACTGTATACGGTTTACAAGCAAAACATGTAATACATACAATAAGTTACAAAACAATTTTATTGTATTTTCTGCTGCTATAGTCTTGGGACCATTGGGAGAGTGGGACTCAGAAATATTGTGTAAAAATATAAATAACTATGTTTAGGTTGTAATAATTTAAATATTTATTTTATAGAAAAAGAATGTTACTATATATTACTACATCTTAACTTATTTTGTATGGTGATTATATTCAGTTCAGGTGAAACAATGGCCTTGTATGTTATAATATAAATGTACAGGTTACTAAGCAGAAGATGTTCCGTTGTACTGGCTCAATTCAACTGACCATCTGACTTAATATGATAGTATATATCTAGATAAAATCTGACGTGCCACTGTATTTCTGGTTGTGAGCTTCCTGCAAGACATGGTAACAACAACAACAAGAACAAACTCCATGAAACAATCAACTCTGGTCTGTTCGGTGGAGCAAATCCCTCCAAATCCGTGAGAGATGGGAGGTTCCCCAATGTTTGGGGTATAGCTTACACCATAGAGGAAGAATGGTAACCATGGCAGAGGGACATACATGGTTGTCAACCTCAGCACCAGTTTATCTGTTCCAAAAGTGAGTGAGTGTAGATGAGAAAGTGTCAGATAAGCAGATCAGCAGGCTGTGGAAGAGAAACACCTGAGTCAAACAGTAGGACCTCATCAGAGCACACAAGTTCAGTTACGAAGCACTTCAACTTATATTACATGACGATACATTGTGACATTGTTAAAGGTACACTCCTTTAACCCTCGTAATGTACTCCGGGTAAAAATGACCCAAATCACTAGCTCTTTGTGGCAGATAGAGGGCGCTAAACC
>JAODUG010049512.1:0-15793 GCA_027564795.1 Aphredoderus sayanus
TCCGTTGATAGAGAAGTGTGTAGGCGTTTTGTGTGTGCGTGCGTGTGTGTGTGTGTGTGTGTGTGTGTGTGTGTGCGTGTGTGTTTGTGTGTGTGTGTGTGCGTGTGTGTGTGTGTGTGGGTCGTGTGTGGTTGCGCGCTCGTAAGTTTGAGGATGGGTTTGGAATTGGCAGCATAGTAAGGGCTTCAGAGTTTAACATCTATATGCTATCCATCTTTGGTGCGAATTGCTGACAGTGCATGGTGCTTGATCACATTATGCTGCCACGAGGAAATAGCCTCTGACACGCTGCCATGACAAGTATGCATGATGAAATATACCCATGGTGCGTTTAAGAGGTATAGCTATAGGGCCATAATGGCGGTTACTATACCGTTTAAGTGGCTTATAGTGACATTTGGTCTACATCTTGTGAAGAAGGAAGACAGTGAAGAAAATAATTAAATTAGTAATTAACAAAACATTATTAGTGGGGTTGTTATTATTATATACAAACATATATTACAAACATATACCCTACTACAATCAAAACCAATTTAAACACATAATATTAAGTTAATATTGAATAGAGGTCTGTGGCCAAACATAGGCTATGTCTATAACCAAACATGACCATATTCCAGCCGAAAAACATAACTGACCTTATCAATATACATTGTCAGCTTGGCTGGTGATGGAAAACAGTATAATTTTTCTCTCATACACCATATACATGCACACCTTGTGTTCTTTAAGTTGGGGCACACACGACCACTGGAACCACATCTGTCAATCAGGTTTTCTGAACACATGACCACATTGAGCTGTCCATGGTGCTGAAACACATACTCCCCATTTACTCTCATAGCAAGATGAACTATTGATACAGTTTCATCCATTTTGCATCACTAACTCCCAGTTTCTGTTGCTATAGTATTTGAGTGGGTTTAGATGGAGTATATAAATCAGTGATGTACATCTGGAAAAACACTGTATTGATTTACAGGTTAGAAGGAGGACTTAGTAATCAATATGTGCAGTTATTGGAGCATGTAGAGATTGTACTGTAATGTTGTTTGGTCTGTGAGAGTATTCTGACTGATGCTGAGCAGAAAATTGACCATGTGAATATTTAATGAGGAATTGGAGCAGCCAGGGTATTGCAGTGGTCCATTCTAGATTAAATCAAAGCAGGAGTAGTTATTCAGAATCAGACAAAGTAAGACACTTTTTCTTTGCCTTTATATTTACATATGTTATTACCACATGGTGAACTGTATGTGCCATTGTTCTTTTCTTTGCAATGTGGTGTACACTTAACATAATACACTACATTATTATGTACATACACTACATTATAGATCTATTTTAGAGTCGAATAATGGGTAACCCATTTTATTATTTTCCCTGGTCCACTTACATTAAATTTATTTTGATAAGACCATATTTTCTGTGGTGAGTTAGTTTGTTTTCCACACAGTGGATGAAACTCTCTCCCTCTCTTGCCCTCCCTCTTCTTTCTTTCTCTCCATCTGTCGCAATCTATTTTTTTCTCTCTTGTTAGAGAAGTAGAAAGCATAGGTGTTGGTGGTAAGCTTTCAAACAGCCACAGTCACACAAGGTATTGGCCCATACCCTGTGTAGGCGAGCTGCAGAAAGCTTGTTGTCAAGGAGATGTGATTATTAATATATTTCTTGCTTTTTTCATCCGTCCCTTTATTTTTAGCATGGTAATTGTGAATGCTCCCCAGTAATTTTCTAATATGTTGTTATTTTTGAAGAATGTCAGTTAACCAGGTGTATTCTGAGTTATGCAGCTTTATGGTAAAAATAAATGGGTCTACCAAATTTAGAGAAAGTACTCCCACAGCTAGCAAGCGTAATCTCACTGTAGATACAAATCACTGTAGATAGGTAAAAACATACCCAGTACCAGTACAAACTAAGAAATAAACTCCCAGTAGTGTTGCTAGATATATATTATATAGCTAGGAGCTTGCCTGGAGACAAATCTTGATCTTCCAAAAAGAAAAGAAAAAAACATGCATGCACACACACACAGACATAAAGAACAACCATCCCATTTGACATTTTAACACTATGCACCTTTTGCCTGAAGGAATCTTTGCCGTTAAAAAATAGCAGACGTTCTATCACGTTCTTCATGCAGTCTTGTAGATTTATATAGACAGGTGGAGTTTATACGTCAGCTACTTTTTATACACGAAAAAGCCCTCAGGGTTCCACCGTGCAGAAGGAAAGTAGGAGGATCTCTGTCAGAAATTCTACTTTCACCTTTCATGATTACAAAACTATGATATGATTCTATTGTTTCAGGTAGCATTGCTTCAGGTACAAATTATATACAGTATACTGTAGTAGAGAAAAGTTTGATTTAAACGTTTTATTGTAGTTTTTCCAGAGGCCAACAAATTAAATCAATCTGCTCAGGCTGTGTGAATAAACTGAGACAAGTTGTGGTTTCGATATGGGGTGCATGTCATTCTGTCTTGACATGTGTTATTCGATTGCATTCAGCATTTTCATTATTGAGATATATGCAGCCATTTTGCGGTGATCAATCACTGTCATAAGCATCTAGAAGGCCGGTTGACACTGTGCTTCTCCTTAATAATATGCAAAACTATGTTGGTGTTCTCATCTGCATATTTCAAAACTCACCATTGGTGTACTAACATTTTTGAGTAAAATACAATCAATTTGAGACTTAATTTGAGACTTAGTTTACTGTAAATGTTTTCAAATAAAACTACATTATGTGGCTTGACAGTATTTATAAAAGTTTTTGTTTAAAATATTCTGCATTTTTCTTTGACACCAGTTATTGTTTTCCTGTAAATTATATGTAGAACCAATACATTATGCAGTACTATGTGTATTATATACTATATACTGTATATGTATGTATATTTAAGAAGAAATGTTGTTGAAACAGACAGATACAGATAGATAGATAGATAGATAGATAGATAGATAGATAGATAGATAGATAGATAGATAGATAGATAGCTCAAAAGGATCATGTATGTCATGAACATAATATATCAGTGAAGTTACACAACACATGTCCAAGTTTGAATTCAAGTAGGAACACTTAAGAACCCTGTGAAGTGCAGAAAAGCCCCCTCTTGCATGAGGTAAGTGTCTCTGTGAGCTATTCCTGTATTCCCAGCAGACATCCTGGTGTTAAGTTGATGTAAACGATGTTTGACTGGCGCAGAGTCACCCTCTCTGAGTTTGAGGTGGTTGAGCTCTGAGTTGAAGATAACATGACAGTGTCATTCTCCCACTGGGTCTCGTTTATTCATAGATTCCAAGAGCAATGTAATTCTGCGTTTTGCTGTCTATGTATGAAAAAAAACGTAACTGCTGTATGAAATACTAAAACTATAGATGTTATGCAGAACGACCATTAAAATAAGTCCATTAAGCAGTGATTAAGTTGATTAAGTTGATTAAGAGTTAGTTCACCATGAAACATTGAACGGAATATTGTATGTTTTATCAACCCTCAACACTTTAGCTTCATTCTTTCTGTATGTCCTGTACTGTATGTCCTGAATTTACTCATTTGGCATGAAATAATCCATTGTTAGTGGACCTGGTGAAATGGAAACCTCCATCGCCTATAGTAGTATGTACAGTACTGTATTCATAACCTCATGTAACTTGTTGCAGTGTTTTCTCCTAGGGATTCCAAACTGTATGGCATATAAAATATATGATAATGGTGTGATAGTGATACACTACTGCCACACTATTGGACACGTTTTCAGAATGCGAAAAATGGCTGGTTTGGTCCCAGTGGTTCAGATGTGAACTGAAATATTTGGATATGTGCACCCTCTCTGTAGCATGAGATATGTAAAACAAATCCCCCAACCCCTACCTTCTATCCATATCCTTGGTGCTAATGGCAGAAGACCTAATGAGGGCCTCTAATGATTCTCTAAACAGGGGCCAAAGGGGGGGAAAGCAATCTTGGTAAGAACTCCAAAACAATGTCACTGAGCCAGGGAGTTTCAATTGCTGATGCCCAATTCTCTGGAGCCAACGAAAGCTGTGAGAAACTCACACTTGAAAAACAAAATTGAACTTAGTTATAATAAGGCTAAATATGCTGCATGAGAAATACAAATGTGTCATAGAAGGACATGATTGCAAAAACATCTTGTAAATGATCATGATGGCTATACATAAATATCTCCCCAAATTTGATTCCTGCGTGTTGTGTGTGACTAATGTGTCCTGACATCCGCTGTTAGCTTAGATAAGTAGCTTATTGTTTTGAAGAGAGATCCCAGCGTTATATTCAGAGGAAGGATAGGCACTTAAACAACACAAGCATTCTACTTACTCAGTAGCATAAAAGCCAGGTTTCATATTTTTTATTTATTTATTTAGTATTATTATTTTTTTAGCAGTGCTTATTTATTAAAGAGAGCATTAGTCAGCAAAGCCAAGTGATCTTGTAGAGGTCCATTAAAAGCCTGAAAAAGCTTTTCTGTTTGATGGCTGTGGTACTACTATGGAATCACAATGCATTCTAAATTATTGACAGCTTTGTTTCATAGCATGAAGTGAGTATGTGTATGTCAAATGTATATATCTACAGTACAGTATGTATGTCAAGTCTGTAAGTGTATATATCTACACTATTTGATATTATGTGCACCATCTGCTAATATACCATACATAGAGAAACATATTTCTGCATATGTACACATATACACGCAGCAGACCCTATTCACATTGCATATTTCCTAAATTATATACTGTATAAATGTTGTTATTGTTAAATAATTTAGCATTAGCACACTGGCATTATAATCATGCAGCTTTCTCTTGTTCTATTTCCTCCCTTGTGGTCTGTCGCTTTCATTTCACTTAATTCAGCAGGATTCAGGCAGCAGTATTTTGGCATATTGAGGAAAGTGGCCAGTCTTCTACGCTGAAGTGGAATTGTAGTATTGATGCTGTGCCTGCAGTAATGGAAATCTATAGTCTGAGGGCTATTGCTAGGTTTCTGCATAGTATGGTTGAGACACAGGGCATATTACACTCAGGGTATGTTGCTGAGAACCAGTTGGATGACAGTTCTATAAATATCACCTTTGTTACAGAAAATCCATCCTAAGGTCTATGCTGTAGGCATCTACCTTTGACCTTGGTAGGCTTTACTGTTTACACACAATGTAAGAAAAACCTGAACTCACCATTACAAGTGTAAGCTAGGTCAGCCCGGAGAGATTACAGATCTGGGACACAAAATTGCATTATTTATATTTTGTCTGACACACACTATTTCTGCTCTGACTTATGTATTCTTCTGACTTAAAGCTAATGTACAGTAAAACACTGTATCTGCATGCCCTTGTTCTCTTTTTTCCCGCAGGACTACACATTGACCATGTACTTCCAGCAGTACTGGCGAGATAAGAGGCTTGCCTATGCAGGGATCCCTCTCAACCTGACACTAGACAACAGGGTCGCAGACCAACTCTGGGTGCCTGACACCTATTTTCTCAATGACAAGAAGTCCTTTGTGCATGGCGTTACAGTTAAGAACCGCATGATTCGACTTCACCCAGACGGCACTGTTCTCTATGGCCTCAGGTAAATTACTGCAATTTCTCTGAATTACGGCATTTGACACACATTACAGTAAAGAAACTTGAATGTGTTTATGCTTACCGTATTCCTTTTTACTACCCGTGTTGATAAAAAAACACATACTGAAAAAACTTACTGGGTTTGCTATTTTGTATTAATCTTTCCAAATGTGTAATCCTTGAAAACCCACTTGTTCTTAGAATTAATTAGGCAATCTCTTGTAAAGCAGTGCCAACCAAGTAATTCATTCTGCTCCCTTAATATCAGAATTACAACCACAGCAGCCTGTATGATGGATCTGAGAAGATACCCACTTGATGAACAGAACTGTACACTGGAAATCGAAAGTTGTAAGTATATATGTGACTGTTCTATTTCATTATAATGCTTTTCTGCAAGTGAATAATGTATTTAATTTTCATGACAAAGTTCACACGAATCCCATTTGTTAGCATCCTAATCCATTCTTTCATTTTACAACTCCCTGAAATACTGCAAATGTTTCCACGTTATATTAGAAGGTAGAAGATACATACATACCATCTTTACACACCTGAGTGCTGAGAATTTGGCACTCTTCTCTACTCCTCCTTAAATAACTGCTCAGTTAACAGTCAGATGGGGCAGACAAGTGGAATTCTGCTGAACTGCCTTTCCCTAACTGTGCTGTCACACAGCTACTGAAGGTGATGGGGCTCATCAATATAGTATCAGCTGAACTGCCTGCCAGTGACATATGGAAGATTTACCTGTCTAATATAATAAGTAAATACAGGCATCCCAGTCACTGTGATTCAATACCCCTACTGTATATCACATCACATTAGGCCAGAAAATGCCACTTGTGTAAAAATACCGTTGGCAACCAGTCACGTCTTTGTTTTGACATGATTTATGTGCCCCTATCTATAGACGGTTACACAACAGACGATATTGAGTTCTATTGGAAAGGAGGAGATAACGCGGTGACTGGAGTGACACGCATCGAGCTCCCTCAGTTCTCCATCGTGGACTACAAACTTGTCTCCAGAAATGTGGTTTTTTCCACAGGTAAAATGTTCTAGAGCACGAGGGGTTGCCATGGGGCTGTGGTATTTAAGACATTCAAACATAGTTAAACATTTTTACTAGAAATTACTTTTTTCCCATTTGTGTTATGTGATGCCCTTCCACCAGTGTTGTGTTCTCTACCATCCTCTCATACATGCATCGGAGGCAATGCCATAAATGGTCCACGTTTTAATGGGTTGTTCAGTGAAAGCCATTATTTTGAAGTGGTCTCCCAAGAGACCACTTATTTCAAAGAGTCTCCTAATTTCAGGATTCACACTCTGATGTAAAGGTACGTTTACATGGCAAGCATCAACATACAGTAGTGAGTGGGTGTGCTACGGCCAGTATTTTTCAGGTAGTTTGGAATTAAAGGTACTGTATACTCCTTGATACCATAATTGTATCCCCAGATCCCCAAATATCTACCTATCCACAAAATGGTGCTGCTGTGGGAAAAGAGTGCAGAGGAGTTAAGAGTTTTACACTTTTGACATTTTTAATTGCAAGAGCAATTACAGATGCAAAACATGGCGTGTACCTTTTAAAGCAGCCTCAAGAAGGGTTGTCGTGACTGTGGCCAACAATGCTCCGCCCACAGATTATGCCAGTGTTGAGAGATTTGAATGTTTTTTTCAGTGAACACTCGAAATTGGAATAATAATGAAGAGGTAACTATCCAGTGTAAAGAGTGTGTTGGATACAGAATATAACATAAATGATTAACCTCCAATGCTTGCATAATATTGATGATTAATGATTAATAATGCAGAGCAATACTCCATTTTTATTGATGAATGAGTATAAATATGATTATAATTCCTGATGTTGTTTGTGAATTATGACTTGAAATGTAGACATGTTAAATGATATCTTAAACGACGACGGATTCCTCTTGAAAGATAGTCTTCTCTGTTCTGTAAAGGTGCCTATCCACGACTTTCTCTGAGCTTCCAGCTGAAGCGAAACATTGGATACTTCATTCTGCAGACCTACATGCCCTCTATCCTGATCACCATCCTGTCCTGGGTGTCCTTTTGGATCAATTATGATGCCTCAGCCGCCAGAGTTGCTTTAGGTATGTTTTGAGTTATGTTGGCTTTTGACCTGACGTCTGCATGTTCATATTCTTGCAACTTTCATAAGGAAGAAAGAAAGGAAGAACAAAAGAAATAAAGCAAATATATTACCAAATAGGTGACGTGGGATGAAAATAGTGCTACACACAGCTGGGCAGCATTCTCTCACTCTTTGTGGAGACATTTATAAAATAGACATAAACTGAGTTTGCCATGGCTGACTCACATCTGTCAATGGGTTCTTCTGGTCGGGAAACAAATACAAGGCCTGTCTCAACATTGTAATATCCCAACCATTAGTGACCCTTATTACTGTAAATTGATCTCCTCTATATGAGTGGTTTTAAAGAAAACCTGCTTAATGAAAAAGTACTGTCTCTCAATTATGCACTCTCACTGTTAGTGAGAGTGCATAATTGCACTATTCATAAATGGATGTAGTAGCATTTGAAGAGATCCAGTTTCTACTTTCGATTAGAAGGCACCTTTGAAGTGAAAGCATTCTCTAGGGATGGACATGAGATGGACTTTGATTTGCTACTAAGATGATGCTGATACAAATAGATCAATTCAGTTAGAATGCAATTAAATTCTCAGTTCTTTCCAAATAGAATAATTATATTTATTAACAATATGTGCATTTTTGCCTCTGGAAATAAACAATATAGAATGTACAGTAGCAATGATATTATTTGTAATGCTGCAATACATACAATATGTTTTGCCCCAAAAACTTTAATCAACCACCTCATAAACACAAGGCCACTGAGGTTGTGTGCAGGCTTTGGTGTGTGTGGGTTTTCTAAGATCTGAATGCTTTCTAAGAACTGTCAGGCCTATGCATGAATATTTTGAAAATAAATCAAGGATACTGTACATTGAAGGTAAGTGCTATTGATGTTTGGCGATAAATTAAGTTTTATTGTGGAAAATGTTTGCACTTGATGAAAGTCAGTCTTTGACAATAAAGTGTAGTATTATCCTCTAATGAGGTTTCCTTAGGGAACAAATTCCTATTAGAGACAATGTCTTGATCAAGCTGTTACACCCCTGTAATACTCCACCAATTGCTTTTTAATTAAAGGTGTAATCAGAGAGACAGACATTTTGCTAGCCTGGCAAGATAGGCCTTCCTAACAAAGAGGCCTAGCAAGGAAGAATGTGATCTCTGATTTAATGCAATCTTATTCACTCCATGCCTGAGTGGATATGACTCATTGCTTGGTACATAATTTATATTCACACACCATGGCAGATCATGTCCATTCTGCTCTGTGTGGTGTTACACAGATAAGCAATATCAGCACTGACCCGCCAATGCACGACTAATGAAACGATGCTCCAATAGGGACAAATTGACTTCTGTAATGCTGACATTGGTTATCCATCTGCAGACTTTTGCCACCTAAAATAATCTAGTTTGTGTAACCCCAATGCATAATATGTTGACTCACACGTCTGTTGTTATTGTCGCATGGCTTTACAACAGCCGACGGTTTACCTTTTAAAGTGAAGTATTACGTTCTTGCTGTGATATTTATTAATCATGAAAAATGTGTTAATTAAAAATGTGTCAGTGGCCATTTTATTATAATATCAGGGGGTTTGCTGAAAGGCAATATAATTGAACACCTACATCTTAAGTAACCATATTCTATATAATGCGCATCTGAAGTGTAGGCCTGTATTATCTCAAAACAGGTAAATTGTGTATTATATGCATTATACATTACATGTATTATTATATATTATATATCTGAATAAATGCAGTAGATTAACATTTAATTTGATGACGTAAACATTATCTTGCTCCTCTTTCAGGGATTACCACTGTGCTGACTATGACCACCATCAACACCCATTTGAGAGAAACCCTGCCCAAGATTCCCTATGTCAAAGCTATAGACATGTATCTGATGGGCTGCTTCGTATTCGTCTTCCTGGCACTGTTGGAATACGCCTTTGTGAACTACATATTCTTTGGCAGAGGACCACAGATGCAGAAGAAACTGGCTGAGAAGGCGCAAAAGGCAAATAACGACCGGGAGAAATTTGATGGGCCCCGGGTAAGAAGCATTTTCAGATATATATCAGGCCACCATGACACGGACCAGTAATTTCAAAGGGCAAGGGCAGAAGGTTTATTAGATTGGGCTCCAGTCTTAATAAGGTGTATACCGTTTTTTGCAGTTTAGCCATTTACTGAGAGGAGACTAAGGAATCTAAGATGGTGTAAATTAGCAGATCACATCCCCTCATAACAGCCTATTCATTAATTTTGCTCATAAAAAGACTTGGAAAGAAGTACAGCAGGACAGCTTACTGGTTCCCTTAATCAATTGTACCTCTCAACAATAAATGCCAAGCACAGAACCAGGGCAGGTTCAGTTTCACTTTTCATTCCCCAGAAAAACTTCAGAATATGAAATAACTTCACACCCGCATAAATCCATGCTTCACTTTAAGAAGGTCGAGTTTTCTAATGCAGGAGGGCTTGATGTTCTCCCTGTGGCTTTTAAGTACAGCCAATGGTTACAGTGTACAGAGTAGCATCGCATTGTCGAACACTTCAGCCTCAGATGAAGGCGTCTCTGTTTGTGTTTCTCCTGGCCAGTCTGTTCTGGAAGGAGGCAATTGCAAGTCTTCATCTGTTAAACAGTCCAATCAGGTACAAGGAGGCTGTCACTCACGAGGGGTGAGTGTCCATCACTGCCTGTCACATCAGTGAACCTCCTCAGAAACCACTGTGCCGTTTCTCCTTCTCATCGGACATTGGGTGGACAACCAGTCATGAACACCCGCCATTTTTGTTAAACCCTCCATCATATACCAAGTATATACATACTCTGTATGTGTTGACAGAGTATACCTCCATCCTATACTGGATGTACCGTTTACAACCCTATGTCTTTTCTTTCCTTTAAAGAAATTCCATTTACTTCATGCATTTGTGGTGTTTTAATTGTGCTCCATTCTTAGCCCTTATTAGTATTATTCTATAACTATTGTGATACAGTACAGTAGACTACTATTTAAGTAGTTCGTTCTACAAACGTACTAGTTAACTATATCGGATAAATACAAAAACTATGTTAAGAATATGGTTAAATAAAATAGCATAACTTTGCCATGAAATAAATAAATATATAAAATAAAAATCCAATAAAATAAACATTGTTTATTAAGGAGATGTGGAGATGCTTGCTCAAAACTGTTTGTAAATGTTATAGCCATATATTTTGTATATCTGGATGGGAAGCAGTTATAATTATGGGAAGCAGAATAATCCACTTGGAAATGCCACTATATCTTCTATTTTCTGCCGCTGTTGTGCTGTAGATGTTACTATATGAATATTTCATAATACATGATAGTTGAATTAGTATTTCTTCTACCTTTCTATCTGAAATGTGTACTTTATTATTATTATAACATTTTAAATTGGAAATACGCCATAGTGCAACATTTGTAACCTGCATACTGTACACAGAATTTCCAAGGTGAATTCTTGTAGATAAAATGACACTTTGGTTGCGTGTTGATTGAGATGCTGTCTTTAGATAAGTATTGGAACCATTTATTTTCTGAAGGCCAGCCTTTCCATAGCTTTAATATTTTACCGGACTGGGAAACTTGATGGATGTGATTTTTTGTTCATCATTCACTTAACCTCTCAGCCCATTATTTAACCCCTGCATCCATCTGTTCTGCCCAGGTTGACTCGCAGGGAAACATTTTACTGACAACCTTGGAGATCCACAATGAAGTGGCGGGAAATGAAATCACGACCAGCCTGAGTGAGACACGAAACTCCTCCATGGTGTTTGACCACTCAGGCATCCAGTACAGGAAGCCCAGCGTGGCGCGTGAGTCAGGCCGCCTCAGCCTGGATCGGAACACACGCCTGAAGAAATCCCGGCTGCGCAGGCGATCCTCGCAACTCAAAATTAAAATCCCAGACCTGACGGATGTAAACGCCATTGACAGATGGTCACGGATAATATTCCCTTTTACCTTCTCCCTCTTCAATATGATCTACTGGCTTTACTATGTGAATTAAACCCTTTTGTCGCCCGTCATTTGCTTGTGTCATGGAAAAATACTTATGGACGTTTTGTTTATTTTTAACACAATAAGAGAAGACGTTCGCGCAAGAATTCACACACTACCCTTGCCCTCTGTACAGACGAGTGAGGATTACCTATAGTAATATTGCAAGGACTTTAATGCAAACTAATGCCCTCTACTCTGTACTCTCTGGCATACCTGGAACATTTAACATCTAACATATGGACTCCAACCCAACTTCTTCTGAAGACCTGTGGCTTGTACAACAAAAAGGGGTTTTTAACAGTGCTTTACCACAAGGCTTTACCACAGGTGTAGCCATTATTTCAGTACATACTGTGGTAATAGTAAGTTATTATTATAGAGAAGCTCACTGAATTATTAAAAAATGCAAGGTTCATTGTCATTTCAATTATTAAGTGTGTCAGTGCGTTACAGTTTAGGACACAAGTTATCACATAAATAAACTGAGCCCACTCTTTATTTTACAAAAACAAAAAAAGAATTATGATACAAAAATTTGTATCATCACTTTGCCTTGAGGTCAATGCTGTTCTCACTTGTTGTTTTGAAGTACTTGAGCACCATAACCTGACAAATGGCAAGACACTACAGTAAGTAAAGGACTCTCACTGTGCTCTCGCTTTTGACAAATGGAAAGTCACTGTTGAAATTCGAACCAGCATTTTAGAAACTTGTTAGTTATTGTCACGACCAGTATTAACAAATATGCACTGTTTTGAGTATCGGTACAGTGGGAAAAAAAAGAGGGGTCCTGGCTTAGCAAACTGTTTTAAATTAATGAATTGTACATTATTTGATCTATTTACATTTTCTCATTGATGTTCACGATGTTCTAAACAATATTTTAAGGTTTATACAGTTACATTTGATTTTGCTTGAGTCCACTACAGCCTGAAAAGTTTTGAGTGAATGTGCAGACTGATGTCCGCAGACTGTGTATGTTGTTTTCATAAAACCTTTCATATGGATGTACGTTGATTCCCTCTGGATCGTAATGTACTTATGCAGGTAGCACTGAATACTGTCAACTGCAACATGCATAGACACTTAACAATAAGTATTCTGTCCACAATGTTTTGCTAAGTGGTTTACTGTTTTGTTTTGCTAGCGACATGCAATTTCCCATATGTGTTGTAAATACAATACAGAATGACAGAACTCGTGATTATTTTTATTCTTATTTTTTCTTATTCAATGAATTCATCACCAGGCACACGGGAGCATGGGCCCTAGCTAACAGTTTGAGCTGTGACCATCTCCAAAGCAACAACTGCTGGGTTGCACCAGCTTGCACCATGCCATCTGCACGATGTGGTTGAGGGACCAGAGCTGTGTGGGAGTGACACCACCTGTCAGAAGACCGTGCAGCACAACACCAACGTTGCTTAGTCGGCCATCATAAGCCACATGCAGATTTGACAGCAAAATCTGACATTTCATGAGATTCACTAAGGGAAAAGGGGAGGATAATTAACAAACTAAAAGGTGCCTATATAGGCAATAAGCTATTAGGTTGTTGTTTGTGTGTTAAAACCAATTGACTAGAAACCCATTTAGTCCTTTTGATACATTAAAAACAAACATGGAGGGACATCTATGATGACTTTAGCCATATATTGTAAAATATCTACACCAGGAGAAGGCCTATAGCAGCTGGTTGGTTATCATGGATTGTATAGGCTACTGGTGTACTGGAGATTAGTCATGTTTGTTTTGTCTTTTCGCTCATTTAGAATCAGTACAGTAGACCTATTGTTATGTTATTTCTGTTTTTAACAAATGGTTTCCCGCATATTGTATTAAAACAATGGTTTGTCATTGTGAGCCAATATATGTCACTATATCTTTTTGCCCCTTGCCATATTCCCTTTGCTCCAATACCTACCAAAATGTGAGACGATTGGCTATTTAGTTGTGCTGTGTGTAATGCTATAGCAGAGCTGGCATGGCTACCATAACTCATCGCCCAATTTACTGCTGATTTATAATCATTATACAGTTTATGTAATGAACAGCAGGTGTTTCTGCATTATGCTGTACATCATCATGATAGTGATAAAAGAACACCAGATTTTCAAGTTAAATTATCATCTCCCATAGATCCCCCTTTAATTTTCTGTCTTTCAGATTGATAGCTAGATAGAAGATAACCAGACCAGCTAAATATCATAATGCATCATGTAAATGTATATTTTATAATATATGTTATAGGTATACACCTACATTTTATTATGGCCTTATCTTGTCCACAGCTCACTGCAAAAATGTTTTAACAACTGTGTAAAGGGGAATACAAACCACTCAGCCCCGAAGTGCTGGAATCTCAAACCTCAAAACGAATGTATTTTTAACAATAGTTTCGAGCGTAATTCCACACACGAAGTGTGGAATTCTAAATGCCAAAAGCTTACAATATTTAGATACATTACAACAAACAACACATACAAACACAATATCTTTAGCTCTAACAGGTAGCAATATAGAACAATAACGTATCACTACACAAGCCATATGTGCAAGTCACAGAAAACATAATACAGTTAAGACACCAAACAAGACATACAGTATTTTATACTGTAGGTACTTCAGGTAATAAAGGTGTAAAATTAATACAATCCTCAAGAAGCTCTTTGTTAGAAGCATTGCCTTGAGGATTTTGACTTTATAATTGGGTTATTTGGAGGAAAATGTATCAGATGAGTGGGTGAGAGTGTCACTGATTACTTCAATAAAAAAATCCAGCTTCGTGTTACAGAGCTGTTCAAATTGGCATATAAATCAGAATGAGGCGTGTTAGGAAGCTGCACCTTGCAAGAAATCTTAAAAGGAATGGAGTGACAGTGTATGAGAGGGCGAGTGGGAGATCAGTGGGTCAAAATGGGGTCAGGACCTCCGGATACAGTTTGTGAAAGGATTCCCAGATACAGTTTTGCCTTTTTTAATTAATTTGTTAATAAAATGTGAGTACTTTTTTCCAAATGTGATTAATTGTATACTTAACAAGTATATTTATGTTATTATAGAGCCTGTGTTTGTGTGGCTGACTATGTAATCAGTGCTGGTGTGTGCACGCAACCATGTGGTCACAGACTGAATCATTTCTTTAGGGGGGTCTCAAACATTTAAGCATTACAGTGATTGATTACAGGAATGGTGAGGTTATTTATCACTGAAAAAAAGTATTATTTTGTTCACCTCTATGCTTCAAGATGCTCAGCGGCCCACAAGTGACTACAACTGACAAGGAATAAAAACATACAAAGAAAATCTGAAAATGTATTTTAAGAAAACTATATGTGGATAATTTATATATTTTAGTTTAATAAGAAAGAGGATTTGAATGGTTATCTTCACACTGTTACAGTAGCTTTTTACAGCAATCTAAATGCAATAACATGAAAATAAAGAAGAGATAAAAATAGTTCACTGAAAAGCTAGTAAAGTGTTAGTAAACCTGCACATACTGTACGGTGGGAGATAAACACATCTCCATCCATCCATCCTCAACCGCTTATACGGAGTCGGGTCGCGGGGGCAGCAGCTCCAGCAGGGAACCAGCAGCAGCTCCAGCAGGGATATAATCTCTCCACCTCGTCCTGGGTCTTCCCCGAGGCCTCCTCCCAGTTGGACGTGCCTGGAACACCTCAGGAGGCACCCAGGGGGCATCCAGGGGGCATCCCAAACCACCTCAACTGGCTCCATTCAACATCTCGGCTCTACTCCAAGTTCCTCAGCAATGGAGGCTTTGAACATTGCCCACTCAGGTTCAATATCCCCAACCTCCACGGGTGCCAGAAAAGCTCTGCAGGAGGTGTGAGTTGAAGATCTCGTGGACAGGGGCCTCCTCCAGACGTTCCCAGTTCACCCTCACCACCCGCTTGGGCTTACCAGGTCTGTCTAGAGTCTTCCCCAACCCATTGACCCAACTCACCACCAGATGGTGATCAGTTGACAGCTCC
>JAODUG010049523.1:0-10503 GCA_027564795.1 Aphredoderus sayanus
GTGTGTGTGCGTGTGTGTGTGTGTGTGTGTGTGTGTGTGTGTGTGTGTGCGTGTGTGTGTGTGTGTGTGTGTGTGTGCTTGCGTGTGTGCGTGTGTGTGTGCTTGCGTGTGTGCGTGTGTGTGTGTGCACAGCCTTGGCACCTTCGCAGCCCTTGAGGGGGAGTTCTACTGCAAACCCCACTACCAGCAGCTCTTCAAAAGCAAAGGCAACTATGACGAAGGCTTCGGGCGCAAGCAACACAAGGAGCTCTGGGCTTCCAAGGAGACGGAGAACATGACGAAGGCCACATAAAATGGCGTGCCCCTTTTTGTTGTTCTGGCTCTCACTCGTGTTCTCCCTTGGCCTCCATCTTTACGTGACCGCCTCTTTCTGAGACGCGTCACGTTATGTGTCTCACGTCCACACGGGGAGCTCTTGAGTTCCCCATGCGCTCACTTCCTGTTTATCCACCCCTCCCTCATTGCCCACCCCGTTATTACAGGTACCTAAACGGGTACCTTGTAAATGGCTGGTCAGTGATAGTTTGTTCATTTTAAAATTGGATTATTATTATTTTATTTAATTTTTTCTTCCAAATTCCTGTTTTGGAATTGGCTGTTGATTGTGACCAAACGCCTTCTCAAGAATCTAGCACTCTTCTGGCAACGGAAAGTACAATTGAATTATTTTTATATTTACAGTGATTTTTAACTTCTTTTTATTTTTAAATGGCTTTATTAGTAATTTGCACCCTTTTTAGTTTTTGGCATTGCGTAAACCGTACACTCAGGCAATGACATAGGAGAGGCTGTCGGTACAAAATCCACTCTTTGCAGTAGAGAGTACACTCAGGTTCAGTGGTTGGAGGGGGTACTTTAGGTTTACACTTAAATAAACACAAAAAAGATAGTCCTCAGTATTTTCACTCTGCTGACGACTTCAGCCTGTGAGGTTTCATTAAGAACAAACAGGGTATGATGTACTGTATAGCGACCGCACACATATACACAAGCAGTTTGCTCACCAATATTAGCCAACAATATTTTTATAATTCTAAAACTTTTTCATCTACCTTTTTAAATTATTATTTTTTTCTTTTTTTTCTTTTTTTCTTTCCTTCTTTTTTTTTTTTTTTTACCGGCTTCATTCTATGTGCTGTTTCTAAGACCCATGTGACTTTTGGCTTTGCATGTTTTATGGGTATGAATGGGTCTTAATAGCCGTATCATCCTTTTGACTATTAATCAGTTGGATGACTGAAGAACGGCGTTTTTTGATTTTGATGATCTGTGACCGATAATGTCTTGAGAAGCATTTGTTGCTCTGCACAATTGCTGGATTGATGTCATGTCAAGTTTGATCTTTTTATGGTTGAAATATTTGTGGGTTTTAAAAGATTGTTATTTGAATACTATCTGTACATAGAGCTATAGTTTTGTGTTTGGTGAACCTGTTATACTGTACTATTCTATACTATAGTCTTGTCTCGCATAAAGGACCATGCATGATCACCAGGCAAAATGTTGTTAATCACTGGGAAACTACAGGCTGTCTCCAGGGTTGTGCAAAATTCTGAATTAGGAACTGGTTTCCATTTTCTCTATGGAACCTGATATGGTCTGCATCCATTTTTGAGAACTTTGTTTTAGTAAAGCAGTAAAGCAAGTACATGTCATGCTCTCAAAGTGCTTTATTCTTTAAAGAGATGGTACTTTCAGATATTCATTTGAGGATTCTTTTATTTTTTTTGCTCTAGCCACATAAACTAATTTAAGCATAACAAGTATCACTGAACATTTATCAATAGTGTCAACAAGCCCCTTTACTCATAAATATCATCATCACCAATCACAGCACAGTAATGGACAAAGTAAATCAGTACAATAATTCTCATATTTCCATATTGTAATTTCTTGTAATTTCTTTTTCTCAGAATTGTATTTCTCCTTCCTGTTATTGATATTTGAATTGCAATGCCACATCCTGTTTGCTACCTCAATTCAAATTATTTAATTGCATTAGAATTATAATTTCAGTTCTGAATGGTGCACAACCCTGTAATACCAATATGCTTTGTTTGTTTGTTTTTTATTTTTTATTTTTTTGTCCCCCATACCCACAAATGGCTTTTTTGGACCTAGGCCTATAGGAAAAACATCATAATCATAATTGTTTTGTTCCTTGCAAATTCCTGTCAAATTTCATTGATATTTTTTGTATGTGTATGTCTACCATTTCTGAACTTTTCACTCAAGATTGAAAGTAGTTATAGCAACACAATGTGAAATAACCTGGTCTTAATTGATTGCTTGTGTATTTTTCTTGTACCATCAGCTTGGCCATAATTCTCCTTAAAGCAAATGCCTTTTCATTATGATCACGTCTTATTAGCTTGATGCTTCTTAGCACCTGTACCTATTTTTTCTTCAAGTATTACAATTAAGTGAATTCTGGTTGCTGGGTATATCAACAATTCATAGAATTGTGCTCTTGCATCTAGGTTACGTCTGTGATGAGCACCACCTACTGGAGAACGTGCGACTTTTTTGTATGTATTTAATTAAGCAGCCACTACATTGCAAACCTTATACTTTTTATTTCTGCAGAGAACTAGGAAGTGCAAGGGCAAGGAAGTCCAAATGTTCTTATTTGCATATTTAATTATTTGCAAAGAATGTTTCTTAAGTCATTCCAATATAATTTTTACAAGATGACACTTATTATGCCATAAGACAATTGAATGACAAAATGTTTTGTGTACTGTGAGTTTTGAGCATGCTGTTCAACTAAGATGGTTAAATTGCAAAATAAAAGCCTACTTTTTATTTATACAAAAGTTTTTGTTTTAAGCGAAGCCATAGAAATTAATATTCAAACATTTTGTTTTCACAAACTTCACGTTTTACTAAATGGACAGGTTTCCTTTTTAAAAAATTCAAAATTGATATTGTATGTCAATTAAAATGTTACTTTTCTCTACACTCCCACTGAATATACCACACCGTTGTACCAGGAGTAAGTTTTCTAACCTGGAAAAGTAAACTACATAATTTAAAATAATTCTTACCATCTCAAATGTGATATTTTCCTATTCATTTAGAAGTGGTTCCTCATCCCACAAAGGAATGTTTAAACCTAGAATTTGGTGTTTAAATGACTACTGTCTCTATGTATAATTGTGCAGTGCACAATGTGAATTGTAAGTTTGCAAGTGAAACAGAAAATAGAAGGTACACTTTCCTATGGTGCCAAGACTTATACTTTTATTTTACCTTTTTGATTATTTTTTTTTTCTGTCATTATGTGAGTCATTTAGTTTATGCTAAACTTGATATTGACCAATGTTAAAATTCAGTTGTCAATTGCTGTCATTGAGAAATGTGTAGCCTATATCCTTTTTCTTTGTACTGTGTATGTAATTACACAAACTTGACCAGTAGAATGAGGTGGCCTTACAGCACAAGGACATTTGGGCAGTGTGTTGTCCTTTTCCTCTTAACAATTTTCATTTAGTAAAGCTCAATTGTTGTATGTAAGCGGGGCGCTTACAACAATGTAGTTGTATGTAGTACACAAAAATGCGCTATCGTGAGGACATTTTTTTTCTTTCTTTCTTTATTTTTTGGTGTAATATTGTATTTTGTTTTCTCCATTTTTTAAATGCTTTTGGAAAAAATAAAATGCTGGTGTTAACTGAATTTAATTGTGGTTGTCGTGTAATGTTTTTACAAAAATAAACTGGACTCACGAGGCTGATGTTTGGATGCCCAGTGATTGATAGGCTACTGAAACTCCAGAGACTTACTGCTTAATTATAGTCATATCATTACATCGTTATTAGCCTATATTATTTTTTATATTTTCTGTTACAGTAGCTATATAGCCTATATAGGCTGAATAACTAAATAGCCTAAAGGCTGACTGTACAGTAACACTATCAAATTAAGTCCTGCGCCATTTGCGCAACGGATATCTTTATAGTGCGAAGTAAAACCTCTACAGTAGCCTAGCCTACGACGTGCACGCAGTCGACTACGTCAACGCTGTGGGCTTTGAACACACAACCTGCGATCGACATAAAAAGAGGAACAGCGCGCCTCCGCAAGCAGAGTGAACGTATTAGGCTGTAATGCCCATTATTCGAATCAGGATTTATGCTATAGGCTACATGTTATATATTTTAATAGCAGAGTAATAATGACTTCGGGTAAAATGAATCGTCTCTTGGATCATACTTTCATGTTTTGCTGGAAAGATTAACGTAGAGGTTCCGGTGGCGATATTTGTTTTCATCAGTTACTTCGACGCATTTAGATCTTATAAACACTTTTTTGTTTAGGTTTAGAACATCTGTTTGTCATCTCTTTGTGCCCCGTCGAATCTGTGCTGGTTTATGAATATGCGTGTGAAATGGAAACAAAAAAGGTAAAATCTCGCGGGACAGCGGTTTTTACTTCGGACCACTCGTCTACTTTCTCGCGAACGCTGCAGGAATCGTGAAACCTCGATGTTTCTCGTGTCGATGGAATGGACCAGAACTTTGCTTTGTGGCGCATATCAATGTACGCTTTCCGAATAGTTGTAGCCTTTGTGCAGATATTTCGACAAGTTTTTGCACCCCGTCTTCTGTAGTCTATATCGCCTTGTAAAGCATTTCCCCCTGTTGCTCCGGGCCACAATAGGCCTACAATATATGGGTTCTTTCATATAGTTTAGGGGCGAATTCAACAGCTGGATAAAGTTTTTATTCATAACTGTCAAATTAGTCAAAGGGTTGGATTGAAAAGTTTAAAATCGAAAAATGTCAAATCTGTACACTTTTCAGGAAGACAAAATCACGGAAATCGCCTTGTCCTTTTCTCTGGTGGACTGGTAATGGATTTCATAAAGGCTACGCGCTTGTTATTACACCTTTTGTGACTATTATCCAATCCGCACATTTTCATTTGCATTGAACATGGACCTAGACAGTTTTCTGATGCATGTTTAATGTTGCCATTTCAGTCAAAAGGCCTCTCGACATCCGATTTGTAGGCTACTGTTCGACATGTTTTGGATAATGCTTTCAAAAGTTGTGCTGCTATTGTCGGGTATGGCTCTGTATATGCCATTGTGAACATTCTGATGTAGTCTATACTTTCTCCTTTGGAACGTATTATTTCACCACAAAAACTCTCTCTGGCTGAAAGTAGCCTACCAGAGTGTAACTTTCAAAGTACACGGAAAGAGTGCGTCAGGAGAGCCCCCATAATTGGGGGCAACACCCCCATATTTGGGGGCATCAACACACGCCACTGTCTGACTGAGGTTGACAACGCAGAGTGGAAATCATGATATCGCCATGGGAGATGGCCTTAACGTTGGTAGCAGCACATCTGTAAAAGTCAACTGTCAACTGTTTACAGTCAACTGTAAACAAAAAGGCTCCTGGCGTCTGTTGCTGACAGGTAAGAGCAATTCTGTCAATATACAGTGCTGTACCTCAAGTGTAACCAAGTCATCTGAATGCATAAGCGTTTCCAACTCCAACTCTCAGTAGAATATATCGTGGTTGGACGTCTTGGACTGCATCTGCAATTAATAACACTGCTGGTGGTTAACACTGTGGTATCACATCACATTTTATTATTAGCTCCTGTTTGATTTCATACATTAAAGCATATAGCCTGTAACAAACTAATAGACGTCATACTTGTTGCTATAGGTAATGACACCTATATAATGAGCCAAATATATTTGTGTCCTATATTTAGTGTTTGGTTATGCTTTAAAGCAAGCTCATTTGATGTATTTCCAATAATAAGTATTGTCTGCTAATGAAAATAAACTCTGTGGTTCTCTGTGGAATAAAGTAAAAAAAAAAAAAACTCTCTAAACCACTGACAGTGACATAGCTTATTTAAAATGTTGTCCACCACTGAAACACGTGATCAGCTTAGCCAGAGATGTCAAGCCAGCAAGTATCTTGGGGAAATTCTCATGTGCTCCAGATGTAGCCTGTAGCAGCAAGTCAGAGAAAGGCTGGGAAAACTGACTTCAGACTAAACACCAACTAAGCAGACAAATGAGACAGGTTGAGACAGGTTGAGAGAGCGGGAAGGAGAGAGAGAGTCCTAAATCCCACTAGTCCTGGAAATGTGATATAAGGAAAATAAAGCTGGGCACAGCTGACAAGACTGGCAGAAAGAGGCGGTTTCCCCCCCCCCCCCCCACCCCCCACACTCGCCCTTCCCCCCGAATTCCCCACATGCCATTAGGGAGGTAATTGGATCAGGGGAACAGGGGCAAGGGAACGCGTGAGCGAGAGGCCAGAGAACAGTGTGACACCGGGTCTCTGGCACTGTTGTGTCGCCCCACTGCCCCTACAGGCCCGGCGTGCTGCCCAGACACAGCTTGACTCCAGATGCCCTAGCTAGAGCAACTCTCTCACACCCCCCTTACAACCTGCATCGACACTTGTACTGTACAGTTGTAGGATATTATTCAAACATAAACACTACGTTGGAACAGACATTTTTCTTCTTCTTCTTCTTTTCAGTAGGCCTTCACACAGTCACAAGAAGCAAACGTAAACATTGCATGCGATTTCCAATAATAATCATAATCATAATTCATAATAGTCATGTCCAAGCCCTCTCCAGTTACTACAGTAAGTTATTCTTTGTAGTTATTCTCTGGAGGCGTTTAGTACAAGTAGGTAGAGGTGAAGGCAACCACTTGGTTTTTCCTGCGACTGCACGCAACATCGGGATTGGCAGACCTTGCGGACGGACATACCCGGAATTCCTGTGGGTGGTTATTACCCAGAATTCCAGAGAGTTAAAACCAGTTGCCTCAGGTGCAGATTTTTTAGTTTACTCTATAGTGTGTATAGCCTAAGGGAGTACAGTAGGTTGATAGGTTGCTATGCTCTTTTTTCTCCACATACAGGTTTACATAAGTGTAGGCTACATTATAAACATGCGGAGCTCAGCTAGCACACCTTCACAATATATCATGCTAGCCTTGTAGGCTAATGTATGTTATCCTGCTGCAGGAATCAGCCTGGTTAGGTACTTTAGTGTCTGTATATGCTACTTACTAGCTGTTAGCCATAATATCTTTTTTGCCCAGTTTCTCGCTGCCTGATATTGCAATGCAGTTCGCGTTTTCCGGCGCTAACCATGGACGTACATTCAAGACCATAGCAGTGTAATAAAAGTGTACCTCACAGTTTGTTAAACCAAGCCATACAAATACACTTACTTTGGTAAAATGGAAATATTGATATTTATGATTTGCTATATTAATGCCCCCCACTGCTGCCACCCGTCCATTCCCCACCAGTCTGCTACTGTAAGCAGTATGCAAGGTGAAGTTGAGGCCAGTGTGAGGAGTTCTCTGTGTTTACCACGGACTCTGGTCCATGCTGTGCTGAAACAACATCTGTGAGCTAAGAGGCTTGAGGCAGTAATAGGCACACATACGATGTGCACTGCATACACAACAAGGTGTGAGTTTGAAACCCGAGGACAACAGGAGGGTTAAAAGGCACGTAATAACAAATAAATAAATACATAAAGTAATAATGAATAAAGAAATAAACACACACAGCAATGACAATGAAGAGAACAACACAACCATGCACATTCAGATGGCGCCCTCTGGTAGCATTTGCGTTTGAAACAGGAGGGTTAGTCAGCTGGGTGAGTCGCTGGCTGAGTGGCTGATCCTGTTGGGGAGGTGCGGAGCAGGCTACAGAAGCCCCTTGTGCTACTGTGGTATCTTAACCACAGACCATATAAATACGTGGAGGAGCCCTCCGTGATGTTCAGTCATAGGTTTTCTGAAGAACAGGTTTGGAGCTCGAGCTGTGCTACCTCTGGCCGTCGCCATCTTGGCAGTTCCTGTAACAGTGCCTATAACTCCTGGCTGTCCATAATAATGGGATGAATGTGTGGCTTAATGTTATTCACCCCTTGTAAAGTTGTTATGAGTGAGGAAACTCGCTTTGGAGACTAAAACCTTTTGGTAAATAAGTTTATTTCTGCTGTGAAGTTGGACTATGGGGGTCTATGGGAATTGACCATTCTAGGAACTGCAGATTTCAGGACTTCACTTATTATTTCAGCCCTGTACTGTAGGTCTACTACAGTAGAACCTTGTTTAACAGATTCCATGTGGTACACGTACAAACCAAAGGTAAAACCACTGGCACTCATTTGTTCTAGCTCTTTGGATTAGTGCCAGTCAAGCATAAAATTATTTCGGTTTATAGTTACAGACCAAATAGCATAACCTACTTGGAAACTTTATATAGTAGTTATCAGCTTGGATAGTTTAGTCAATAAAATGCCTGTTGGTCCAATAATTTCATGAGGGTTATAGAAAACCATTGACAAGTACTGTACATATCTGGCTCCAAGCATTCCTGTCTTTAAAAAAAATATTACATTGTTAACATTACAAGTGGAATTAAGGCACTACTGAATAAGTACTTATAATTTATTCAATCTGAGAAGTATGAAGCCAACTGATTATTAAAATGACATAACATGCAAAGCACACATTCCCACATTTACCCAGACGTTGTACCAGATCAAATCGTTCTGTCTGTGTTTCACATTTCTGTCTATTTTTGTAATTTTATGTCTACACAGAGTCAAGTACAAAAGTTATAGTCCCATTTCTCTCCAGTGCCTTTATGTGACCACTTAAAATGTGGGATTCCTCTTATATTTGCCTTTATTCAGCAAGGTGAATCCTGCGTGAATCCTGTTCAAACCGTAGGCAAAATTGAATGTCACATGGTGTCGGTTTGAATTTGTCACATTCCCTATGTGTTTGCTCTTTAAAGGTGCTACGTTTATTTTGTATAGTTTTTGACGATACAGTATGTCAAAGACCTATACGTACTGCGTTGTGGAGATCTTTTCTGAAATTACCAGGCTAAATGGCAAGCTCTGGCCCATATATTCTTGTAATACCACTTTATACCTCAAGGGGCGAGGTGAGTCACTAGCCTCCAGTCTGCCTTCAGTCCAACATGAGAAGAAGAAAGCAGCTTTTTGCTCAGATGGCTATTTACAGCATGTCAATATTGGGCTCTGCGTGCGTTCCATTGGCAGTTCTAGTATGTGAGTCATTTGTACAGTATTTCCAGTGAATCTCTTAATTACACCAATAATGTGAATTGGAATTAGTTCAAACGGATAGAGAAGTATTAATAAAGTAAAGTAAGAGTGTTATATGTGCATACGTGTGAAGCTTCCCACCGCTGAATGTGATACAGAAGTGAGTAGCCTTAATGGCTATAGGCTACATGCACACGGAGCATAATGAGTTTGGACTATTCAAAGTGACTAACGCCTTCGTTATTATACCTGATAACTGTCAAATTTGACTGTAGAGAAGGTGGAGGACGCCACAATTTTCTGGTGAAATGCTGCCACCTAATCGCATAGAGCAGGTGGCCATTTAATACACTTAGCACCTTTTAACCATTAAAACAGTTCTGACATGACGTGCTGAGAGTGAAAAGTCTCATAAACCCTTCCCCTTAAATACTAATTCATGTTTATGATTTCAGCTGCCGCCTGAAAGCTGGTGTTGACTGAGTTAGGATTCGGAAGTCTGGCAGAAAGACAACTTACCCAAACACCGCCAAGATGAGTAAGTTCTCCATGTTGTGATTTTAGACAAACTTCTTTGGGTAGCCTACAGTACATACAGGAATGCACTTGTCCATTGTCTAGACATCTTCAATGCTCTAGCTAGGCTTTGTTAGCGAGTGCTGCAGATGCCTTTAGGTGAAGGATTGGTTTTCATCGTTATTGAGATGGGGGTCTGGAGCTCAGCGCTGCCCCGGGGACTTCTATGATGTCCGTCCAAGCTACACAAGGAAATATTTTTTCGTGTGGACCAAGCCTGCGCGTGCTCCCAGATCAAACGTGGGAATGGGAATATCAAAAACATGTCTGTTCTTTCCCGGTCTCAAATACCCCCGTCAGGAGACACATTCAATGTGGCTTCGGTTAAAGATGTCTAATTCACGATCACACCCACTTTTCAGCATACAGCAAGAAAAAGCTTTGATTTAGTGACGTCTCTCCTGTGGTTTTGCTCTCGTCTCTGTGCCTGCATTCTCTGCATTTGCCCTGTCACTTAATGAATATGTTTCCATACACACACACACACACATAGGGACAACCCTTGGAGACTGACATGACATACACAAAGCAACCAACTTTGACTCGTCTCTCTAAATGTGTGTTACCCCTCCCCCAACCCACCCCCGCCACACCCTGTCCAGATGAAAGACAGGCTCTCCACTCTATAATGAAAGACCTGGTGGCTCTGCAGATGACAAGGCGTCAGCCTGTGCCAACTTTCGACCCTGGCAGGGCGAAAACGCCAACCCAGACTAAGACCCCCACCCAGGCTAGTAAACAGGTAAGGCATCCACCCACCCAGACTAAGACCCCCACCCAGGCTAGTAAACAGGTAAGGCATCCACCCACCCAGACTAAGACCCCCACCCAGGC
>JAODUG010049545.1:0-15791 GCA_027564795.1 Aphredoderus sayanus
GGATGTATTGCTGACATGCACACTGAGTGCTTGCCCCCTATTCTCTAAACTAGCAGACTCCGCACCCTCTAAGAATGGAGGGTATGTAATCAGAATGGTTGACTTATTTTGCTGCACCAATCTACTAATGCTTGGAAACTAAACCACTGCACAACGTACAATTAAACCAGATTATCAAAATAATCCTGGAGGGTCAGATTTGATTGTTGGCGGGACAGTTTTGGCCCCCCAGGCCACCTATTGCTAGCCACTACTCTAGGATATGTGGGTCCAAGTTATGCAATTGTTGTGACCTGAGGCCTGTTCCAGGCTTATTTCGGTAAATCTGAGCTATTTTCCACTGATTCGGTTACATAAAGCAAGTTTAAGATAATCCAAGATTAGTTACTATGGCAATTACTAATGCTTGGAAACTAATCTGGTCCGGGGCAGGCTAATTCTCAGGCTAAGCCTATGTTAACCTGTTATAGGAACCAGAGTTCCTGGGAACCAGAGTTCCTGTAACAGGAAATAGAGCTCTTCTCATTGAACTCTGCATACTGCCCTATTTTACTTTATTAACAATTTGCAATCAGTCAAATAATGATAGAAAATGAACTTTTTGTTGATTTTTTTTACCCACTTTAATTTTATTACACAAGACAAGTTATAACATGCTTATTTTCTTTCAGCTTGCATCGAGTTGTTGGGGGAAAATGCATACAATTTAAACAATGCTATGACAATTGGCATCTAACACATAATTTATACCGCATACCAAATATATAAAATACAAATAATAAATAAATAACAGTAAAATAGAAGAGACTATGCAAATTGGTCACACATGGAAAAATCACTCTTTATAACTTGTCTCAAATGTGAAAATACTACAACACTGGGTTAATACATCTTAACTAAGACAGCTAAGACTAACATTATGTTTCAATAAGTTACTGCTGGGATTGATTGGTAGTACAGCCAATCACAGGTAGGATTGTGTCTGGTCATCTGGCCAAGTTTACTTATTTTATGTCATACTTTGGGAAGTCTAAATATACAGTGCACACACTGTTCAAGCCTATACAGTTTTAAATGACAATGCCACAATAACTAGCTGCCTAACAAGTTATACGGAATAAGAGACCTTTATTTTGTACACACGCTATTGTTGTTTCACTTCCTTTAGCCAACACAGTTCAATACTTATACAATACAATACAGTTCAGTACAGTACATACTATTTCCAAAAAAGTTACAGATTAAAAGAAATAGCAACATGAAGTGGCTTAGGTGTTGGGTCACCCCAAGCTGCAAAATGGCCTTTACAATTGAATATAGGCCCTTAGGCCTAGATTAATTTTTATATATGCCACAGAGCATATCTGAATGTCGATTAAGTTGTTTATGATGTTCCTTCACTGTCAATCATTTGTATAGCTGTCCAACAAAAACATTTAATTAAACTTTAAAAACATTTATTTGCTTCTGTATTAAGAATGCTGGGCTTACTGCTTTTCTCCTCACACATTTTAAACACGTAAAGTGTAATGCCACGCCAGTGCGCGCCTGGGACAACCGACACTTTCATCCAGCACACCCCTATTAAGTTGCACCTTGTCTTGATTGCATATTGTTTTCACATGTGGGTTGGGGAGTTGTTGCATGTGGGTTGTGGGTTTTTGTTTGCAGCATGTCTAGAGTTGGCATTAGTTTTTAATAAATACGTTGAGCATACGCTCGTCGGACAGCGTCTTTCTTTTCTTTTATTCTTTCTCGCCTATAATCAACCGTGACATAAAGATGTACAACCAGATGTGCATTTATATTGCCAAACATTTGTCCTGCCAGTACTTGAGTCCTTCTATACCCTTAGCCCTCGTGATGTACTCAAATATCTCGTATTTGGCCACACGGTAGCGCCATCTGATTGTGTATGATTTGTGTGTTTTTCAATTGGCATTGCTGAGTGTATTTATTTATTTATTCATTTTTTTTAATGTATTTGTTGTTTTTTGTGCCTTTTAACTCTCCTGTTGTTTTCAGGTTTCAAACACACGTTGTTGTGCCAGCATTGCACATCAAATGTGCGTCTAAGATGTAGAATTAGGATTGGCGCTCTCTATCTGCCACAAAGAGCTAGTGATTTGGGTCATTGTGACCCAGAGCACATCATGCGGGTTAAGGTACAGAAAGTCGTAAATATTACACACAAATACAGCACCACATGTTTGTAACATGTTTGTTCAGTGTATCTACACTGAACAAAAACATATATGCAGTAATTTGAATAGTTAAATAATTTAGACTGCTTGTACACCTTTATCTTTGAACTGTTCAAATGTTAAAATCAGCAGTGTGTCAGCAGTGCACATCATATGTCTGTGTAAGCTGTAGAATTAGGTTTAGCGCCTTCTATCTGCCACAAGGAGCTAGTGATTTGGGTCATTCTGACCCAGAGGACATCAGGGGTTAGAACTTATGGCGCTTTACAACTGCATGGTACCAGTGTGGGGTTGGCAGGCCTACTCACTTTGGGAGCTTTTCCATTGCAATGTGTTACTAGCTCGACAAGACTCTACGACACGACTCGCCTTTTTTGCTTTTCCGTTGTAACGGTAACTCACGGTGTTCCGGACACAAGCGGCTGTCTAACGTCTTAAACTCCAACAATAACCAATGAGGCTACAGCTAATTTCATAGCGTCACAGTATACAAAAATTGCCTAGCAACATTGTAAGCTTTGACATGTTTTTTAGACCAATAGTATATGTGAAATTAGTGAAAAATGACCAATTCCGCCATTGTACGGTACACACTTACACTGTGACCAGCTCACGGTGTAGTGTTTATTTTCTCTCCACCAGGGACAGCTCTTTTAAAGCATTTTCCAAAATGTTTTACCGAAAACCTTCAACATAAAACACTTGCAGGAGACTTATATTACATTATAAAACATAGTTTGATGCAGTTGAATAAATATTTATCTTTGTGCCAGGGAAAGTGCATGACACTTTTTATGCAGTGTTGTCTTTGTCTATTTATAAAATAGTTTGATAAATACTTTGATGTGTTTTTCTTTAATTTAAGTTTGTAAGTCGATAAAATAAGGTTTTAAAAGCTTTTTCCCTTATGGACTCATTCCTTCCACACCATTAAAAAATTCTCTCCCGGTGCCATTTTAAAGTCTCATCATGGGCAGGGCTTCAGGATAAACTGTGATCCTGTCTAAAGGAAATGTCTGACAGTGTTCAATCTGATTTGGCTGGAAGCAGGTGAAAACACACTTCATAACAATATCTATACATTTTATGACATAGAAGTAATTTTATTTATTAGGCCAGGTGTCCAGAAAAATGAGTAAAAGTCAAAAATGGAACACCGAGAGGCAGTGGTACCTGGTACCAGCCACGTTTTTTAGTACCTGCTCTGTCAAAGTTTCAGACAAGTTGACATGAAAACAATGCAGACTGCTGATAGGATTCAATTGTCACTGTCATTGCATGACATGCACATACTGTAAGCTACTTTTTATTTACCTATTTTTAAAAGAGGAGATGCAGATGATGTTTTCGGTTGTTGACGAAATGATCAATGTTATCTAGCGGCTAGATAGGGCCATTTGCGTAAAGTGAAGGTCGACCAAGATGTCTCTGAACTGATTGTTACAAATGGCTACAGAAAAACATTGGAAAGCACCATAAGGCAGGGTGTGTTCCCCACAGTAGCTCAGACACAGTACTGGTTGTTTCTCAGAGTGGGAGTCAGGGAGCAGGACCTCTGGGTGGGGCTGGGCATGGGGGTGGAGCCTAGAATACCCTCCTTGCCACTGACACCTCTGTCATCTGCCTCCAGCGGACCCCAGAATGTCATCCCCGGGGCCAGGCTAGACCTCCGGTAGCCTAGCACCACCGAGGGGGAGTTGGGGTAGCTGCAGGGGCCCAGGGGGGTGACCACCACCGAGGGCATAGCCATGCTCCGCTCAGGCCTGCCAGGACACGGACAGCCCTCAAAGGGCAATGATACCGCCATCAGCTCATGAAAGAGTTGGACACGGGCCCGCTTCTCCTTGCGGTGGCGGAACACCAGGATCACCACCACCAGGATGACTATAAGCAGCAGGCAGGCCAGCAGGGGCAAGATGATGAGGAGGGGATCAGAGGCAAGCCGGGGAAGCACCTCCACATGGACTCGGTGACTGTTCAGAGGCTCCACCGGGCTCTCCTGAATGGGAGGCGGCTGGATGGATTTCTGCCCACTTGCATCCCCCCCAGTCCGGTTGGCCCATCGGTGGTGGAGGCGTGGCCGACGAAAGGTCCGGGTGTGGTTCTTATTGGCTGGAATGCTAGGGTGGAGGCTTGCATCCGCCCCACCATGGGCTGTAGCCCCCCCTCGCTGGCCCGCATGCTTGCTTGTTGTGGTCCTGTTGTGTGCTGCCAGATGGGGAGTGGTGTGTTTGCCGTTCAGGTGGTCGACCCCAGGACCATGATGCATCTGATGGTGAGGCAGGATAGTGAAGTGGAGCTCACCCTTTGCTGGCTGGACATCTCCAGCCTTCAGCAGGAAGACGAAGGAATCGTTAAGGGGCGTGGCAGGGGTGTGGCCCCGTCCCGTGGGCACAGAAGACTTGTTGTGTGGTTGGATGGAGGGGTTGTCGCTTAGCGTCTCCTCGATGGCAACACGGCCCTGGACCACGTCACGAAACGTGAACGACCTCAAGACCTCTGAGGCCTGGTCAACATCATAGGTCACCTGTAATGTGTGCACACAGACCAGTGGTGGAACAAATATTGTTTTTACACAATGTTTGACACAATATTGATGCTTTAGTGATATGAGTGATCAATCAATCAATCTTTATTTATATAACACTTGTCATAAAAATACATTTAACACAAAGTGCTTCACACTAGAAAACCATTAAAAACAATACTTTAAAAACAACAATGTAATACAACCCCAATTCTAGTGAAGTTGGGATGTTGTGTAAAATGTAAATAAAAACAGAATACAATGATTTGCAAATGCTTTTCAACCTATATTCAATTGTAATACACTACAAAGACAAGATATGTAATGTTCTTTATTGCTTTTTGCTAATATTCACTCACTTTGAATTTGATGCCTGCAACACGTTCCAAAAAAGCTTGGACAGGGGCATATTTACCACTGTGTACCACCTTTCCTTTTAATAACACTCAATAAGCGTTTGGGAACTGAGGACACTAATTGTTGAAGCTTTGTAGGGAGAATTCTTTCCCATTCTTGCTTGATGTACAACTTCAGTTGCTCAACAGTCCTGGGTAGGGGTCTCTGTTGTCGTATTTTGCGCATCATAATACGCCACACATTTTCAATGGGAGACAGGTCTTAACTGCTGGCAGGCCAGTCCAGGTCCCGCACTATTTTACTACTAAGCTGTTGTAACACATGCAGAATGTGGCTTGGCAATGTCTTGCTGAAATAAGCAGGGACGTCCCTGAAGAACACATTGCTTGGATGACAGCATATGTGGCTGCAAAATCTGTATGTACCTTTCAGCATTAATGGTGCCTTCAAAGATGTGCAAGTTTCCCATGCAATGGGCACTAACACACCGCATACCATCACAGATGCTGGCTTTTGAACTTTGCGCTGATGGTCAATCTGAAGGACACGAAATTTAATTTCCAAAAGCAATTTGAAATGTGGACTCAGTCCACAGCACACTTTTCCACTTAGCGTCAGTCCATATCAGATGAGCTCGGGCCCAGAGAAGCCGGCTGTGTTTCTGTTGTTCTGTTGTTTATATATGCCACGCTTTGCATGGTAGAGTTTTAACTTGCACTTGTAGATGTAGCGACGAACTGTGTTAACTGACAATGGTTTTCTGAAGTGTTCCTGAGCCCATGTGGTAATATCCTTTACACATTGATGTTGGTTTTTAATGCAGTGCAAGGTCACGGGCATTCAATATTGGTTTTCGGCCTTGACACTTACGTGCAAAGATTTCTCCAGATTCTTTGACTCTTTTGATGATATTATTGACCGTAAATTATGAAATCTTTAAATTCCTTGAAATTGTATGTTGAGAAACGTTCTTAAACTGCTGGGCTATTTTGTCACGCAGTTGTTCACAATGTGGTGAACCTCGCCCCATCCAATTAACGCCTGTTTCCAATTAACCTGTTCACCTGTGGAATGTTCCAAACAGGTGTTTTTTGAGCATTCCTCAACTTTCCCAGTCTTTTGTTGCCCCTGTCCCAGCTTTTTTGGAACATGTTGCAGGCATCAAATAGTGAGTGAATATTTGCAAAAAACAATAATGTTTATCAGTTTTAACATTAAATATATTTTCTTTGTAGTGTATTCAATTGAATATAGGTTAAAAAAGATTTGCTAATCATTGTATTCTGTTTTTATTTACGTTTTACACGGCCCAACTTCATTGGAATTGGGGTTGTAATGTTACCCCATCTGCCCAACCCTCCAACCACAAACAAGCACCTGGGAAAACAGAAAAGTTTCTGTTGCGCTGCAGCTGTCCAGCTCACCGGCCTACTAGTAGCCACCTGTGACCCATTACTAAATTCTTAGGTAGACTATAAGCACCGATTGTCTCTCTCACTTCCTTGTTGGGTTCTGTACATGTATGGGTGAGTGATGAAACACATTTGTTCCTTGGGCAAGGCTTGTAGAGAATTCATGAATAACGCTATAAGCCCATGTTTGATGTCAAATTGATACATTTTTAACTGTGGTTATTTTTATAATGGTTACTTTAACATTTGGTTATTGTAAAATTGGTTTAATCCAGAAATAGTTTATTCAAGTCTAATCCAAGATGCAGATAAACAAGCATACATTCCCCTAAGACCTAAGAAGTCATGCCCAAGGCGGGACTTCCAAGAGTCCAGTATATATACTCTGTCTCTGTGACCCCCGCCCTCTCTCTCTTTTTGGCCCTTGCTTCCCTGGACACTGCTGGGACTTCTCTCTCGCAGACCATGCTCTGACTTTTCAGGCTCTGACTTTTATTGACAATGTAACTTTGTGTTACTAGGGTTAGTAACGGCATGATGATTAGAGCATGGTAACTTGATATTAAGATTTCTTTTATTTTTATTATATCAGTAATAACTTTGATTATCACTCTTTTAAGTTTCTCTGTTTTATTGTTGTTGTTTATTGTTACAATTCGTGACAGTATCGTGTTAGATGGACGAGACATCAGAGGCCGTCAGGCCAGAGACTTTGAACCTCCACAAAAGCCACAGCACGGCTAACTCTTCCCTGCAAGAGCTGCTGCCCCCGTGACCCGACCTCGGATAAGTGGTTGAAGATGGATATCCAATTAAACAATTTTTACATTATTATAATAATTTATTTTCAAAAATCTAAACTTACTTATTTAATTCATGGCAGACGCCCTAAAACTAAAACAAACCAATCTCTAATGTGCTTTATATTTTCTCGTTGGCTGTTTTTATTTTTGTTTTACAAATATATTCATGTAAGACGACGTGACTTATAATCAAATCTACTGAAGACAGGAGTAAGTGCAATATTGACATTCGTCTTATCCTCTGATGTCTGAGATTCAAAATGATCTATACTGATTTTAATTCAAACACTCTGTATTGAATTTATTTAAATTACATTGTCAGGTTGTGTTTGTCACACATTATTCTATATATTTTTTTTAAAACATGACTTGATGGGTTATATTTGGAGTTTATTTTTACAGTAGTTTGCTTTTGGTAACGACACAGTACAATGATATGATCATTAATTTGTTAGAGAAGCTAGACAGGATGCAGCCAACAGTATGTGCTTTAGCATTTTCCAGTCAAGGTAACTGCCCAGAACCACTGGTGCCTATTCAGATGGAGATTATGTGACCGCGAGGTTAGGGTGGGGACAGCAGATGACAAAGGGTGCAGGGTGGCAGAGCCTGGCTGGTAAGACTGCAACATAAAGAAAGTTATGCCTGAGATAGATTTAGGAGCAAGATATTCTAAATATTGACTAGGTGTAATGAGTTTTATTTTATTTTACAACCAAAAATTGTAAATGCTGTATGGTTTAGCAGAAGTATGGCTAGAGAGGAATGTACATTCTTTTTAAAGGGTCTAAATTAATTTCTGTGCAATGTTTGTACAGCAAATGATTATGTTATTGTAAAGAAGGCTGAATGATGAGGCATGATGAGGATTGGATGAAGCCAAAGATAGTGGGAGCCATGGTACACAGCGGCGAGAGACAGAGAAGCTGTACCACAACCAGTTCCTGCTCCTGTTCTCCATTCTCCAAGGGCAAATGATGCATCACTGACTGGAGAGCACACCGACAGACCTGCTGCCTGCATACCAATGGAAAGGGGAGGAAGACAGGACCACTACTGAAAGAGCCGTGACGGATGCAAGATCAGCGTCCCGACAAGCGACACAAGTGATATACCTTATCATTGTTACACAATACGCATAGTGGGCTTGTTGGGCAGAATAATCCCAAAATGGCAAGCTTCCATGAAGTCGGATAGTCTTACTCCGACATTGTAGCTAGGCAACACACAAGCCTCACCAAGAAAGACAATCCTAGAATGCAGAAAGACAAAGATACAACCTCCTTCACACACTGTTTTACACACACCTCTTCAATGCAGTTGTACTTTTTGTTTTTTGTGCTTATTTTTATTTATTTTTTGTCTTTGACCTTTTAGTTTAATTTTATTTCTGGGAATTGTGTTTTTTTTTATACTATTTTTATTTATTTTATCAATTGTATTAGTTTTTTCTGGCTCAACTCATGGCTGAAGATAGGGTGATCATTGCAAAAAGGGGAATTTCTCCTAATGTTTTAGTGGTTTAAATGCTAAAAGATGCCAGAGTTTTCGCCCCTTCCCGTTAGAGTTTGGAATTGAATAGTTTTAAGTAAAATTTACTTCAAAAGGTGCACTGAAGGAAGTGAGATTTGATTAGATTGGATTATTTATTTAATAGAATACTTATTTTAGCAGGATGTGTGTATTTTGCATTACATTGTACTTTACAACTGGTCTCGTTCCTGTGGGAAAAAATTACAGTACCTTGGTGTAAGTTTTGACTCCACCCTCTCATTCTAGTCGCATGTCAAACTCATCACCAAGTCTGCCGTCTACCACCTCAAATACATCTCCAGACTTAGACTTTCACTCTCAGACTCTGTGGCAGAGTCACTCGTCCATGCCTTCATCACCTCCCGCTTGGACTACTGCAATGATGTACTGTATAGGGTACCCAGCAAGGTCTTGGACAGGTAGCAATATGTGCAGAACTCAACTGCCAGGGTTCTCACTCACACTACGCCGTGGCAGCACATCACCCCAATCCTCATTCAGCTTCATTGGCCTCCGGTCAAATTCCTCATCACTTACAAAATCTCCTCCTCACTTATAAATCACTCCATGGCACTGCCCCCCTGAAGGAAGATGTGGTCCACTGACAGGGGCTTGCTGTCTGTCCCCCACACCAGATTCCGGACTTTAGGGGACAGAGCATTTAACATCACAGACCCCATTCTATGGAACTCCATCCCCACAGAGATCTGAAATACTCCGTCGCTGGACACTGGCCAGACACTGGCCAGAAATGACTGGAAGGCTGCCTTTCTCATTATGACAGTCTTCAGTCTGACAGCGTCCCTGACTATTGCAGTCGACTGGAGACTGCTGGAGTTCTAGGTTTGCTAGCACCAACTAGCTTTTTAACCACAGTTCTTGATATCTGTCCACTGAATCCGGAGTCTCCTGAGCCAGAAATGACTGGAAGGCCTCCTTTTTCATTATGACAGTCTTCAGTCTGACAGCGTCCCTGACTACTGGAGTCAACTAGAGACTGCTGGAGTTCTAGGTTTGCTAGCACCAACTAGCTTTTTAACCACAGTTCTTGGCAGCCACATCAACAATGGAGGTATTGAACAGGGTCCATTCAGACTCGATGTCGCCAACCTTCTCTGGGAGTATGGAGAATTGCTGTGAGTTATATTGGACATTCCATGCCCCTTTCCACATGTTGACATAATTCCTTGAGTCTCAATGCAATGTATCTGACATGCTTATAGATTATATGGGATAACACTGTATTATAAAACAATTTCCATGTTCTCAGACAGTTGCTTTCAGGAACTGTTACTTTAAATCCATTAAGCCTCTGCTCAACCAACCCCCTCTTCCGTGTTATGTGCTGACGTAACGCTGTTGAGCGGTCAGAGACAATACTGCCTCTGCCTCTGAATACTGCCTCTGTTCAAAAATATAACCGATACGGTTAAACCATATCGGTTATATTTTCCATATCATTACGGGATACGGGAGGTGGAATAGGGGGTTAACATTGGCACGGCAGCATTGGTTACAAATCCTTGGAATCATCTGTTGGGACAGCCGGCACAATGGAACAGAGACAGCGTTGTGACATTTTGATAACTAGCCATATGTATCCACAAGCATGTATTCAATGTTTAAAAGGTGAAATGGAATGCCTCCTTTTAAAAACAGGTCTTCTGACAAACATTCCCAGCGTACCCTTAATATACGCATGGGCGACCCGGGTCTGTCTGGCAGTATTCCCCGCCATCTGATCCAACTCACTACCAGATGGTGATCAGGATCTCTGCTCCTCTATTTACCCGAGTTTCCAGAACATCCATATGTTTTGGACGCCTTTGTCAGGTGCCAGGGGTGGATAAGATTACCCCAGAGATGCTGAAATACATGTAGTGTAGTGGAGTGCAGTGGGACTGTCTTGGTTAACACGTCTCTACAACATCGCATGGACTTCAGCAACAGAACCTGTGGAATGGCAGACTGGTAGTAGTGGGGTGGTGGCCCCAATCTTTCAGAAAGTTGACCGGAGGGTGTGTTCCCACTGTCGGAGAATCACACTTCTCAGACTCCTGGAAAAAGCTTATTTTTTCCACATGCCAACATGCTGGAAAGGAGATTACTGCCAATTGTCAAACCAAAGATACACGAGGAACAATGCGGATTCCGTCCAAAGCATGGAACAGTGGACGTCATATTCACAAGAAAGGGTAAAAGGGATAGTGCAACAGCGGTCGGGTACAACAGCGGGCAGTATTGCAATCGTTTTATCAAACTGTTGTGGTGAAGGGGTAGCTGAGCCGTAAGGTAAAGCTCTCCGTTTACTGGTCGGTCTAAGTTCCCACCCTTACGTCTGGTCACAAGTAGCATTCACACTATAGGCGGCAATAGCTGTGCCCACCACGGCGGCAAGTGGTAGATAGACCCACCCACTTTTGCGCGTAACTCCGCGGTAAAAACTGCTGCTGCGGTACGCGCTAAAATGGGCGGTCAGAGCGGGGCATGCTGCCTGGTTGCTATGTTGCAGCAGACGCACACACTGTATAGCTAGCATTGTCCGAAGCAACAACATACAGAAACGGTCGATCCACAGTGAGCTTTTGCTTTGTTTAATTCAACAAAGCTCAGCAGCCAGGAAGGGAGGAAAGAAGAAGTGATTATGGATGCATGCCGTCAACATCTCGGAGAGTTTAGGCTTGTGAACAAGCTCCGTTTTCACGGTGATCGTTTCCAGGCCTATTTCTGTCTCTCTACGGAGGAGTTTGCTACTCTATTATTGTATACTATTGTAGATAGCGCAAGCTAACCGGACATTCAGTGTCGGCAGGAGGCAATGTCAGTGACCGCTGTGGCGAAAGTTCAACCAGTTGAACGTATGCCACGCGGCTAGGCGGCAGCATTTAGCGGCCTGATGTGGGCGTAACCAGGGCGTGGCCAGCTTGCCCCTGCGGCAAGCATTTTAGGGTTTACTGCCGCGGCACCAACACACATGAATAGGATTTAATGACGTCATGCCGCCGTTGCCGCCGGTAGTGTGAACGCCCCTTAAAAGAGGCTGAAATTAGTTTCCTTCGCAGAGTGCAGACTCTTTGTGATTGGGTGAGGAGCTTAGTGACCCAAGGGAGGAGCTCAAAGTAGAGCTGCCGCTCCCCCGCATTAAGAGGATCAAGTTAAGGTGGTTTGGGACACCAGGTGGAAAGATTATTTCAGCTGGGAGGCTGGTGGATGCTCTTGCAAACAGAGATACCTGAGCTGCTCTAATGACTCTGTTGCCATCTCAACCCTAATGGATAACCAGTCAAAATAATGGATGGTTGCACTTGAGTATGTTTATGAATCCAAGACAACTGACGCAAGGACACACAAAAACACCCAGACACATGAACACACACAAACATATTGATATGTAGCTATGTTTAAACAATAAAAGGTCAAATGTATAAATGCACCTTAACTAATTTTCCATGTTTGGGCGGAGACAGGACATAGAACATTGGGTCGGCTCGGCTAATCCTGGCCAGCTCCGAGGCATCCATCATGGCTTTGCCAAGTTTCACTGCAATGCCACTGGGCACTCGTACCGGCTCCCTCAGGTAGATGAGCGGTCTAACAGTCACATTTACGGTCTGGCCGGTTAGGTTAGTGTACACCACGCCGGTCGAGCTGGCTGATACGGACACCACAAAGCTGTCCTCGGATTCGCTGAGGTCCGTCATGTGATAAACCACGCGACCAAACTGCAGGTCCTCATGGCAGAACATTGTGACCTCATGGTCGTCGATAGCAATGCGTCCGTGGCGGGGGTGTGCAGTGAGTGTGTAGGTGATGTTGGCACGATGCCGTCCATTGGTCTGAGCTGCAAGTTGACCAGTTGTCAGGACGACGGCGGTCCTGCCTTGAACCAGTGACAAACCAGTGTTGTTTACTATAAAAACAATTGGCTTAGTAACCTCCAGACTAAAGAGTTTGTATAGTGGCTGGTGGTAACCATCGGTTACATTGAAATAAAACACTCCTGTCGAGGGCTCCCCCTGGTGGAGAAAAGAGAAAATAAACAGATACAGAACAATAAAGCATTAAGACATCGATTTAACCCTCATGATGTCCTCTGGGTCAAAATGACCCAAATCAATAGTTTTGTGGCAGATAGAAGCCGCTAATTCTACAGTTTACAGACACATGATGTGCACTGCTGGCACAGCAAGGTGTGAGTTTGAAACTTGAGTGCCTTTTAGGCACAAAAAACCACACATACATAAAGAAATAATGAATAAAGAAATAAATACACACACCAGTGACAATAAAAAAACGAAATCATACAAAATCAGATGGCACCCTCAGGTGGCATAATTGAATAAAATTAAGGACATCACAAAGGTTAAAAGTAATCCCAGGGTATATAAATGCTTTGTGACACCCTTTAATGGACAGAATAGGATTAAGGATTTAAATCTTAATCTTAAATCTTAAAATCTTAATTCTTGTTTTTAGATGTCGATAGATGTCGCTCTATTAATCTATTGTGACTTGGAGATACTGGGCCTTTCAAAATCGACTGTTACCTTCCTGATCTGTAATGGCCATAAAAGGAAAAGAGGCGGAGAAACAGGCGAATTAGAAAAGATCTTAGTTACATAGAAGTGTGCTCAAAGTTTATTTGGTAACAACATTTGGTAATATTAGTGTATCATGGAATGATCCCTTTAAGCAGGTCAAATATACTGTATTGAGACCTCAAGGAAATATGTCAACATGTTGAAAGGGGCATGGAATGTGCACTTTAAAGACTAGATTGATAAAGTGGACTAGACTAGAACTGGGATTAAGCTCTATACAGATAAACTGGAATAGACTAGAACTGTGATTAAGGACTGGACTGATTGAAATAACATGCATGTCACCTGCTGTATAAAATGCAGCCTGCCGTGGTTCACATCATGCTGGGTGAAGGAGGTGACAGGCTCTGGTCGTTCCCCCAGTGACAGGTAGCCATTGTTGGGCTTGCTGATCACATTATAGTGAAGTTCTTCTGGAGGAGTGTCGTAGTCCTCAACCTACACAAAATAATGAATTACAATAACAAACATTGTATCACATTGTGTTACACATTATGTTGTATATCACATCATATTGTATCACATGGGATCATGTATCATATTAAGTACAGAGACAAACATTTGGAACATTTGTTTAACGTTTTATGGAAGACATAATTCAGACAAAATGCTGAAAGAGTTGAGGACATACATGTAGGTTCTCTGGTCCCAGTACAACGCTCTCCCCCACTATAACCTTCATACTACGAGCCCTGGTCCTGATCAGTGGAGGCTGGTCATTGACTGGTGTCACAGTGATGTTAAAAATCTCCGTCACTGACAATCTGTCCTCCAGGTGGCGATGAGGAGCCAGGTCTGACGATGAAAAAGATACTGGTGGAGATGAGAAGTACCTCAACGAGCTAGAGGAAGAGGAGATGGGGGGACGGGGGGAGACGTCTAGAGGAGTAACCCAGGCCCGAAAAGAGAAGCTGTCGCTGGTGGTTTCTGAGTCATCGTGGACATACGTGACACCAAACATCTCCAGGGACTGCTGGGAGAACTGTAACCACTTCCTGGAGAGAACAGGAGGTCAGGGGCCAGATTACATATTGCAATATAATGTGGACTGTCATATTTATAAATGAGTATGCATCACCCACCTGGTCAGGTTGTGTCCTCCTACAGAGAGAGCCCCGTGTCTCGGCAGAGAAAGAATTGTGTACATGACCTGGTGGCTCCGCCGTTCATCTTCTGGAACACTCTTTAGCAGATTAGATCCATCCAACTTGGTCCTGTCAATGAGAACCCGGCCTCCCTCAGGCACCTTAGCACCTGAGAGGCAGGTAGTAAAGGTTTCAGTCTATATTGTGCTATCTCACACCATATATGACATACTACTGATATATAAATAATGAAATGCAGATAATTAACAACAATAAACAATGGCCACAGATGGGAGCCTTTAATTAGAGATTGTTTGTTGTAAACACCAGGCCAGAGAGCAGAAGGTTGACCTGAGTTGGCCAGCAGACTAGTATGCTGCTGGTCTTGTCGCAGGTGTGTGCTGGCCCCGTAGGAGATGAGGATGGTGAATGTGTGAGCATGAAGGAAGGCAGGAGGAGATGAGACACTAAAGGAGAAATTATCTGTAGCTGACCAGCCTACAGACTGTGGCCTGTTTTGATTATATAATATCACCCCACTGTCCACCTGAGAGAAAGGGGGAAAGAAGTTTTAATTGCAATATTTTTTCTATGTCACTAGACATAATACAGTACTGGTGATGTTGTTGAACAAATGAACAAATATATATATTAGAGCTGGGCACGTTAACGCGCTATTATCGCGTTAACGCATTAATGAATTAACACCGACAATTATTTTATCGCGCGTTATCGCACTTCATTTTTTTTTTTAAAGTCCGTTGTTTACTGGCTCTGAACAGCGACGGACTGACCATCAAAAGGTTCGGGAGATATCCCGAACGGCCGGTCCATTCAAGGCCGAAACGGCGGGTGGTAAAATCATATGTAGGTTTCACTTTAATCTCTTAATGTTCGATCCGCGATCGGGCCAGCCGGCTGCAGCTGAATGCTGTCTCTGTCACAGCGATGTGGCGCCATAAGACAGTCAGACGGGGCCAAACTAATAGGGAAGACCGGGTATGGTTGTAACAACTGCTTCAGCAACTATAACTCCATTCAATTGTACTCTGGTCTCCAGCTAACCTGCCCTTACAGGTCTGCTGCCTGAGTCAAATAGACTTTACAAGACTGGTAGACACATTTCAGTCTCTCTTTTACACTGCCAAAGCATTCTGTAAAAAATATTAAAATCAATCCGTTCTTAGTTTTTTGATAGGGGATGGTTTTAACACTTTTTAAAGAAGTGTTACAACCCACCCCACCCCTGTCAGCCATTGTTTAGCTAGA
>JAODUG010049556.1:0-15791 GCA_027564795.1 Aphredoderus sayanus
ACACACACACACACACACACACACACACACACACACACACACACACACACACACACACACACACACACACACAGCCAATCATGTGATTTCAATTCATATCCAAACACAATGGATTTGCCTGAAGGTAGTTTCTCTTAAATTAGGGATTTCATGGTGATGGAGCCTGGGCTAGGCTATGCAAAACCTTATTTATATACAACTGGAAAATCATATTCTATCCATATTCTAGGCTATATGGGTATCAAATATCATATTTACCTATAACATTGGATGTTTATAGTTATTTTTCATGAAGAATTATTACGCAATTATTTTCCAGCATTTCACAGCTACCTGTCTTGTATATGTATTTAACAGTGCAGACAGCAGAAACCATGGATGGATAAGATACAGCACATAAATGGCGATCATTAATTTATTCCGATCGTGCTCTCAGAGTTAAAAATCTAGGGTCAGATGCAATAGTGTGCATTAGTGTCTTCTGTACCTATTGCTAATCCGCAAATCCATCACGTCATGCAAAAAAAAAATAAACATTGAACCCGCTGACATAATAGGATTATAATGCTGACATAAAATTATATATTATAGAGAATCAATTTTGAAGTTGTGCAGTTGATATTCGTTATATAGAGGTGCTTGTTTTTGATGGGCAATCGATTTTGCTGTAGTACCAATGTTGGCCACCATACAAGGAGGGAAGCCCCGTCCCAATCATGGGGTTTGACAACAACACGTTTGACAAGTGGCAAATGCGTCACACACACACAAGCTGATTTCAGGTCGAAAGTTCACTTTTCTCCTTCTGTGTGTCCGAGCTGGCGTGAGGTCATAAGTCAGATGCCCATGCTTTGTGTTTCACTTGTTGCATACCAGCATTGCGAAGTATTGACAACCCTGTGTTGTTTTTAACCTAAGCCATTAAAACAGCTAATAACTACATAACAATAACACATTTCAAAGTTATACCTTTAACATACATACATTTGATATGTAAATGCTTTACATATCAATGTATTAAGTAATGTAGATACATCTTAAATTACATTTAGATGTTTTTACAAGTAAAAAGTTTTACAGTTAAACTTGTACTTTTCTATATTTGACTGTATGCACAGCCATATTGCTGTGACGTCAAGTCGGAAACTCTGAGTTGATAAATGTTACCCCAGATTCTGACATGGACTTCTTAGATGAGGGGCATTTTTTTTTTTTCAAGTCCAAGTCCAAGTAGATGAAGAAGTTCCAAGTACCAACAAATGCTTGAACCATAGACTTATTAATAGATAGACACGTGGTGGCTCATACTTACAAACTCTTTGCTCATCGGCACAGCGAAGCATGTGATTCTAAGTTAAGTCGTGCCATTGTTAAAGTGGCTCTAATGCCGCATGCGCGGTACAAATAGTTGAATCGATTTTGTGCTCGCTAATGCGCCGGCTGTTGCTCGTGCATGAGAGGTGCAGGAGCATCAGCAGGCATGAGCATAGGACTATGTCGCATTGTTGTTACGTCATGACAAATAATCGTCCAAACTGCCTTTATTGACATTGTTAGAAAGAATATATGTGCATATCCACCAAGAGAATATTATGAAGCACAATATGAGCAAAGTCTGGCGCCTGAACAAAAATTAGCGTAGCATTAAAACAGATAGCGATATGAATGTAGTGTGTATTGCAGTTGGTTCTTCCAGTTGCAGTACCCCCCGTCACCACAAGACACGGCTGCTTCAAACCTAGAATCAGATCCTGCATCCCTGTCTTGAACGCAGCGTCAGTTCCCGATAACAAGGTGTGTTTTCTTGTTTTGTTATCAGTCATGTGGAGACAGAGCGCAGCGCCCTCAAGAGGCGAGAATGGGAAAGGAGGACCCAGGAGGTGCAACAAGATGAAGACCTCTTCTCGACTGGATTCAACCTATTTGGAGAACCTTACAAGGTGAGATGGATGGGTCGATGTGGGATGAGATTTTTAGAAATTCTTACTTCTTATTCACTTTTTATATATTTTTTATTAACCCTCCTGTTGCCCTTCGTATATCTTATTATGCCACCAGATGGTGCCACCTGATTTTGTCTGATTGTGTCCTTCTCTTTATTGCCATTGCTGTGTGTGTGTTTATCTATTTATTAATTATTTCTTCATGTATTTGTTCATGCCTTATTTCTTATTTTGTGAATGCCTTTTAACCCTCTTGTTGTCCTCGGGTCTCAAACTACATTGTTGTGTTGGCATTGCACATCATATGTTTGTGTAAGCTGTAGAATTATGATTGGCACCTGCTATCTGCCACAAAGAGATGCGTTGGGTCAGTTTGATGAGGACAATAGGAGGGTTAAGATAAATATATCATGAAAAAGATGATATAGCTGTTATTTTTATATATCTCTTATATACTGCTTTTGAATTGTATTACTGTAGATGCTAGTCTATTTTCTATGAACGCACGTCATTTGTATTGGGTAAATGTTTATCCCTGTCTAACCCTGGTTACAGAACAATTTATTTTAAGTCACATATTCCGCTGCCAGACACTTTGGCACTTGGTTGAGTGTTGACCTTGGGCAGGACGGTCCATCCTGACAGAGCGTGTTAAACTGGTGCTGTGTCTGAAAACAACAACGTTTCTGGGTCTTAACCTCGCTGTGGGTTTACGACGGTGGCAGCCCATCGCAGACAATTTGAATTACAAGTCATAAACCTTCCTCTTCACATTCATCCATTGTCGCTCTTCTCACGAGAAACCCACCCAAGCACGCCTTCTCGATAACTTCCTGTTGTGATGTAGTCAATCTGCTGGACTGATTAGCCAGCCGTGTTTGCTGAACTGTTATTCTGTGGGTCTAATTAATTCATCAGATGTTTAATAACAATTGCTACACTTTTTTACCTATCTGTCTTGAGGCTCTGTTTTAGACTACATCATTATTCTAGTTATCATGCAATCATCAGCCTTTTCAATTTCAATATCTTCTATCCATTTGCTTTGTCTCCCTGCTTGCTTGCAAGCTGTCTCTGTGTCCTGTCCTCACTTGTCTCTGTCCGTCTGTCAAAATGTCTATCACATACTTTCTCTCTCTCTCTCTCTCTCTCTCTCTCTCTCTTTCTCTCTCTCACTCTCTCTTTTATATTCTTCTTCTCTGTCAGCTATTAGCTAATCCCTCTTCTAATCCTGTTAAAGAGTGTTATGCAGTTAGCAGCTATTTGAGAGGATATATTCACACACACACGGACAAAATACGCTAAAACGCGTGCACACACGCACACGCGCACACACACAGGTATTCATTCCTCCTCCTGTTTTCTGTTTTCCATTTTGTGTTTCTGTAAATGTGTTTCTGTTACTGTTCAGCCACCACATCTTTTATTCATGAGGCTGAGATGGAGAGAAGATGGGCTAATTTATTCACAGCTAACTTTGGCTTGCGACAGTGTATGTGTGTCTATGTGATGTGCATGTGTCCTCATGTGTCTATATTTAAGTGTGTGTATGGAAGCGCACAAGTAACATATGTTAGGCCTTTTTGAATATACAAAGAACAGTTTCCTGCATTACTTTCTTTCATTACTAAATGTAACCTTTGATTCTCTTATTCTCATATTTTATACTATGATTATATCTATGGTTATTATTATCATTTATATTTAGATGATTTAATGCAAAAATAGAAGTGTACAGTATACAGTATGCGATACACCACTATGCTATTGCCCCTCTGACTAAACTATATAATAATTAGTAATTGTTTTATTTTGCTAATGCTTGTCTCACATTTGCCAGACCTGCATATTGCAAATCTAGTTCCCAGAGGATTTAGACACATTAAAATATAGTATAATGTGCAGAATTGTAAGAAGGACAAACCAAAGCAAGCAGTGAGATTAATCATTATGTAAACTCATTAACAAAGTTTGTGTAGAGGAAAAAATGCATTTGTTTCTCTTTTATTCTGAACCATCAAAAAAATACATGTTATGACTTTTGAATGCCTGCCCATATTTAAGAAAACACATACATCATCATCATGACAAGAAAATCATTAAGCCATTCTTCACCTTGATGATTCATGGGCACATTCCATGGTTTGAAACATTTTTTTATTTTAAAGACCTGTTATAATTTAATTATAGTCTAAAGGTTTTGGCAGGGAGCTACATTTACAGTATAATTTCATAGAATTAGCCTTTAATTAATGACAGCAATCCATTGTTAAAACGTTTTAATGTATTACCCTTAACACCAGGCCAGCGTCTTTTTACATTACTCCTGTAAGATACAAATCCTGTAGAAAATGTTAAATGCCTGCAATCCTTTCCAAAAATCGAGTGTATTCAAATATGTCTTTCTTATTCATTGACCACACAGAGGATGTGGGGATACATTTGGACATTGTACAGGAAGAAAATGCTGCTGTTTGACCCTTGGTTTGCTGCAGGACAAACACCTGTCCACACAGGTGTTTCCAGTGAAATGATGACGTGTGTAGAAACCACTTAGGGTGGGAAAACTGACACCTTCTTGGTCCTTTGGGGTGTCTGGTTTGTTGACCTCAGCAACATTCAACCTGAGAAGAGGCCTATTAGAGAAAATAACTCTTAGCACCTGTGTGGGTGTGCTAAATACATGTAATGTACTATATATGCTCTAGTGACCTGTATTTACATTGATAATACTACTACTACAACTATGTCTGCTCCAATAATACAATAACAATAGTCTACTTAGTAGGTAAGTGTAACCTCATATTTGCCTGGGTGTTTTATATGTTGTTCTGAGTATCATTTTCATTACATCTTATTTCATCTTAAACGTATGCCGGTCACCTTCTGATGTGAAATGAAGTTTCACATCGGAACATGTTGGCCATGGTTCTACCATCACCTTGTGCATCTGCACAGCTGAAACACAACGATCTACAGCAGCACAACACAAGTCGCTTTGGTGTCATTAGCCATGTGAACGTTGTTCAACCCACTGCCCTAACTCCTCCCTGTTTTCTAGCCTGGTGTTCAGTCCACCGCCATTCACGTTCATCGAACGTGCCGTAAACATCCTGAGCGTAGGGCTAATTACTGCTCTTCTCCCTTACCAGACGAATAAAGGCGATGCCTTAGCCAATCGTGTCCAGAACACACTGGGCTCCTACGAGGAGATGAAAGACCTTCTCACCAGCCACTCCAACCAGAGCCACTTGGTGGGAATCCCCAAGGGCAGCAGTGCAGCCAGCGGCCTGCACACCTCCTCCACACCTGCACCTGAAAGGCCCGCGTTCGAGGCCCAGCCGACCCAGACCTTTAGCGAGGGGTTGAGGGGTGGAGGTGGGGGGGGAGGAGGGGAAGGGGGCATGGAGAAGAGGATGGGAAACTGCGCTTCCTCCTCCTCCGCCGTGACGTCGATGCAGCCGCCTCCCGTTTCGTCGCTGATGCCGCATCAAAGCTCCAAGAAATCTCGCAGCTCCGTCGACTGGTCAAGGGCAGGCCATGGAACGGGTACCCAGGGAGCGGGCCTCGTTCTGGGGTTGGGACAGGGGCAAGGCCAGGGCAACGGAAGAGGGAAACTGCCTTCCTTGGAGGAACAGCAGATGCAAAGGCAAGAAGACCTGTTTAGCTCGCTGAAAGATGAACTGGGGCTAAAGGGAGACTCGAGTCCTTCCTCCTCCTCCTCCTCCTCCTCATCTTCGTCCTCGACAGGCCGAAGACATTCATCTCATTCCTCCTCTAAATCCCACCCCTTCCCAGGTAAGCCCTCGGAAATAAAGTGTTTTCCACGCTGTAATTGTCATGATATTGCTTCCTTAGTAAAACATTTATTTAGGTGTATGGTAATCACCAGTAGTGCTACTGGTGATTTTAGGCATTTGGTATTTGCACATATAATAAAACACATTGAAAGAGAACATTCTAAAATCAAATTGTGTGATATGAAAATAACAAGAGGAATAAAGCAACTGAAGAAAAACGGTATACTATATACTATATACTTTACACAGTATTTAAGTACTCTACATGTTGGAACCAAAGTGATAATGAATACAGAAGTATGACCAATATAATTTGTTTTTAATTATATTTTTAAATTAGGAGTTTTCCAACAGTGAATATCCTTAGCCATGATGAATGTTCACATTTTTATAACATCAAACTAAAAAGGACTTCCACTGTCACATGGTTTTATTCCTTTAGTGTGTTTTTTTTGTGCCATTTTTTTATATGAGCTGTGAATAAAGAAGAATTTCATCTACAGTAAACAAAAACACCCTCTGTACACTGGTCTAGCTGAATGATTTATGGTAATTTATTTATGCATTCCATGATAACTATATTTTTACAACACCTGTTTTCTAAACCACCAAGCTGCAAATAATTAGCTTGTTAGCGGATAGCAGGGAAAAAGGAGTAATGCACTTAAAGCAGCATACCCAGAGCCCTATTTGCACACCGAATTTCAACTGAACACAATTATTATTTTGAGGAAATAATATTGTAATGATTTTCCTTTTGATTTTGTTTTTTCTGTCTTTCTTTTCACAGACAGACCGTCCACCATGGAAGGCAACCATTTCAAGACTTCCATTAACACAGAGAGCGGAGGACACGTAAAAGCTTCGCCTTGTGAAAATGAGGCTGTTCTTACTCTTTTGTCTTCTTCCTCGCCACTAGCTTCCACCTCTGTCCTAACCACGCCTACTCCCGGTTTGACCACACCCACTTCTGGCTTGACCACACCCACCTTCCCCCCTGGTAGCCTATCGGGGAAGCCAATTGCAGTGCAACAGAAGCCCACAGCATACGTTCGACCAATGGATGGGCAAGACCAAGCACCAAGTGATTCACCCCAGCTCAAGCCCCCTCTAGTGGCCACCGAGGGATATAGCAACAGTCAGGCCTACGTAGGAAACACAGCGAATGTCAAGAGTAAATTGCCAAAACTGAATCTCATCCACACAGGAGAGGTAGGTACCTTCAAGTGGTAAAATAGTTTAACAATACCGGTACTGTAGACTGAATTATTAACTATTATTGGATTACTTAAATTGTATAAATCATAATCAGAATGTTGAGAAGTTTCACTATATCGTTAATATAAGCCCATGTTATTAAGTTGAAAGCAGGAAGCAGTTATGCAATTGGTGGGACAATCAATACATTAGCAGAATTATTGAGATTTACATATGTGGTTGGTTGCTGCACCTTTCCCTTTTCACAGTACATCATTGAAATATTAACAGGATTGGGTAATAGTAATAAGCAAACAATAGAAATGATTAGCTAATTATTTTAGACAGCTGAGGGTTTGTATAGCTCATATTTCTAAACACTGCGCCACACACAACTTTCTCACATTCGCTTGACTTTATTCCCTGTTCTCTTGCGCACTTAGACCTGTTTCATTATTTCTCTCTCGCTCACTCTCTCTCTCTCCCATTAAAACCAGCCAGGAACACCAGCTTTGACGACACACGTGTGTGCATTCATATCTGTGTGTGTGTGTGTGTGTGTGTGTGGGAGAGGGAGAGGGATAGGAAGAGAGAGAGAGCGACTGCGTAAAACTAGTTGATGAGCGCTGGTCCGTATCGAGCAAGCCAGCTGTTTCAGCGAGCCGCTGACTTTGATAGAGCTGGTGCATACAGTATGTGTGTCTATGTCTATATGTACAGAACTGTATACATACACTATATGTATATTATTTTGTGGGTACGTGTGTTTGAGTGTGCGTGTGTGTGTGAACCACTCAAAATTAGTCTGACATGGTGTATGGTGCATTCAGCAGTTGCTGAAAGAGCCTCCATAAATCAGTCATCTGCTGTCTCTTCCTCTCCTCTCTCTCTCTCTCTCTCTCTCTCTCTCTCTCTCTCTCTCTTGCTCTCTCTCTCCCTCTCCCACTCTCTCCCTCCCTACCTCCCTCCCTGCCAACAGTCAGCCAGTGGATGTTCTCTTCTGCCACAAAGACAATTTTATTTTCAATCCTCTTGTATTTCCACCAACGACATTTAAAAACTCACCTTACAAGGGTGTAATGGCAAGGATAGGGGGATACAATGAAAGTAGGAAAGGAATGAGAGGGGTGTGGATGGAGTGGAATACATGAAGAATACAAAAGGAATGGAAATTTTGGAGGAACAGGGCAATTGACCAATTTGCGGTTGTTCTGTTTTTATAGGCGTCGGCTTTGGGGCAAATTATTGGTGTTTGCGAGTTTTTCTTTGGCAAGGAAATCCAACTGGGTCTGAGAGAAGGGCTAGGAGAGGGTAGGAGAGCAGGGGAAAAGAGGAGGTACTGTACCAAGCATAGAAGAAATCAGGGGGATACTTTTTGGTGACCATTTTTCTGTCTGTTAAACTCACGCTGTGGACCAGAGAAACGAACAAATAAAGAGAACCACCTAAAAGGTCTAAAGGTTTTGTTGGTCTATAGAACAACGCACCTACGCAAGTGTAACCAAATTACTTCCAGTTGGAGTGTAGTGTGTTGGTGTAAATGTGTGTGCGCACGTGTGTGAGTATGTGATATTGTATTTGTTAGCCATTTGCAGTAAAAGCAGTAAAAGATAAATGCTGAAATAGTATAGTACAAATACTCTACCAGGTTTTTTCATTTAAAGTCACGGTTGGTTCGCAGGCAATTCATGTGTTTTCAAGACTGCCTGGGTTTTCTAAGGATATTGTGGTTTTCTCTCCCTTCCAAAGACATGCAATTGAAGCCTATAAATTATCCGTAAGTGTGTGTTTGTGTTTGTTAGGTGACCTTGTGATGGAGTGGTGTGCGTTCCAGGTTGTGTCTTCACCTTACACTTACCTCAAAGTCACCTGGGATAAACTCCATCCCTCCAGTCCTGTTACCTTGAACTGGTAAAGAGAAAATTAATAAAATAGGTTACAGCCAATGTTCATATTTCCTTTCTCTCTGTGTTTGATCACTACAATCTTTTAAGGTCAGCCATGTGGTAGAGGCTACCGAAACTGCCTCACAGCTAGCAAAGTGCCTCAGCTTCTAACCTGCGATCCATCAAACGACAGCTCCAACAGATGCTGGCTCCTCTACAACAGTGGCAGAAATCACTTAGCAATGCCACGGCTTTTATTCGAATAAAGACAGGGTTGAGATCAAGCAGACATAGATAGACAGAGGGAGAGGATATGGGTGGAAGGTTGAGTCAAATCGAGAGGGAGAGAGCGCGGGGAGATTGAGACAAAAAGAAAAGAGCAGTGTCAGGTTCACTAATACTGACAGAATTTTGGTTAAAAAAAATGTAAAAGCTCAACAGACGGTAAGACGGTGTTTGATTAGGAGATTTATAGATTTAGAGCTTCAAAGACTCAGATGTCATGAAGTGATTTTATATTTTAGAATTTACACTAATTTATGTTTCTGCTAGTCGGAAAAAATACTTACAATAGGATGTGAGGATGCTGCAATTATAGTCAACAGCTGGCTTCATTTGCATAATACCAATGAGCCCTCACTTTATTCAGTCTGCCTGTCAACATATGATCCACAATTATATAGTACTGTATGTGTAGGCCTGTGTGCATGTTTATACAGTATTTGTATGTTATATAGTTCTTCATATTAGCAACTGTTACATGTATATAATACATGCAATAGGAAATACAGCTAGATTTTGTTTAAAATGTATATTTAAGTTATAAATATTTGTTTTTCACTCACTTCCTTTCCTGTGAAAGCAAGAGTATCTGTAGCAAAATGTGCTTCTCATAAAGCCAGTTAATTGCCTCTACTGAGGGAAGGTGATGAAGTGATTCAGATTAATAGGGTGATTATAAAATTATCTTAGCTAAAAACAAAGTGCTCTCTTACAATCCTGCAATCCAATAAATCAACGTATGGCTAAGACTGTTTGCTGGGATGGTGCCGAGGGCCTGAGGGAAGATATAAAAATGTCACTCTCTCCAGCCAACAGGGTATGAGGGGGCTTAGTTAAAGAGTTCTGAGAGGTAAAAGGGATTTAAATATTTTATGGTGTTGCTGCAGTGTCTGGTTTAATTTGTGATTTCAAAAAGTGCACAGCACAGACGATGGTAGTCTGTATAAACACAATAAACATCAGTAAGTATAGCAATTGGAAAAATGTGCTTTTTCATTTCAATGAGATGGATAAAACATTATAGTTATTAAAACTGAGCACCAAGGCCAAGTTACTGATACCGGGTGCCAAACTTTACTACAGACTTTGTATTCTGGTGCCACCATATGCAGTCTATTTGACATTTTTGTAGTGACCTACTTTCACCTGGCTCATGCTAAATCTCAACTTGGTGTTCCGCTGGTACTAACTGAACACTCAAGTTCTGCTTGTCACTGTACGTATTGGGTTCAGACCGTTTGAAATATGATAAACCTCGAAAAGGTAACTCAAATAAGTTCGATATATTTAGAGGTACTGAGTTGAAATGAGCTAATCAACAAAATTATCCAGACTTTCTGGCGCTGGAATAGTATAAATATATGGTACAGTAACCACATAATGCCAATTCAAGAGTATCCAGTAAAAAACAAAAACAGAATTCAACAAAGATGCAGTTGCAATGGGGATAAATCCCTCACCCTAAAATGGTATAACTCTCATGGTTCTATGTTGCATAATATTATGGTTATTAAATTAATAGGTGGTATGTGAAGTGTCAAAACCAACCAGTGCAATGCTGTTGCACATCTTGTCTCCATGGCTGTCAGTGGAAGGGTTCACGCAAAAGTGTCGCTTTGCATATTAATGTTTGGTTTTTTTGAAATGTGTGAAATTGTGTAATTTATACAGAAAGCTGTGAGACTGGGTTGTTATAATCTCTAAACTCCCAGTGAGGCACTGACTCTATTACACTTGTGACTGCAGGTTTCAAACTCATGTTAATTACAGAGAAACCAAAGTGGGCCTTGATTTGATTAGATTTAAAATACCTTGTTAATATCATTACAAGGGTTAACCTCCCAGCTGATAAAACACAAAGTAATTTTACTTTTTCAGTCTTGGCTTTGCGTTCATATTAAGTGTTAATTCACTGAATTATTGTCATGAACAGACTGTCGAATGCTGGCGATTGATAACAATTTAGTCCACTACTTTACGTGATATTAATTTACCAGAATGTTTGTGTAATAAAATATCTCGACTAATACTAATATATCTTGACTGATGAAGGATAATAAATTACAAGGCTACTTCATTTCAGATAATAAAACCCCATTTTGAATTACTAATAAAATATCAGGCTATTCCATAACAGCTTATGTCTGGTGGCCATTAAAACTGGCAATAAAAAACCTTTATTGCTCTTGCTGTTACAGAACAATGCATATAGAACCCCTACTGCCAGCTCTTTAGTATTATTCTCCTGGTTCTGACATGGGCCACTGCCTGTTCCTAAATATGTGTATGCGTGTGTGTGTATGCGTGTGTGTGTGTGCGTGTGTGTGTGTGTGTGTGTGTGCGCGCGTGTGTGTGTGTGTGTGTGTGTGTGGTAAGGCCTTTTAATAAAAAATGCCCCGCTGGGCTCTGCGCTGCTGGTTTGCCAATCAGAGCATAGCCATGATATGCAAATCATGTACACACACACACACACACACACACACACACACACACAGACACACACACACACAGAGGAAGAGAGAGAGCAAGTGAGAGTTCTGCATCTACCAGGGCCATTACAGACATTTTAAAATCCTATGAATATAAAAAAGAGAGAGACCAGGAGAGATGCAGAAAGCTATAGGGGGAGGAAGGGAGGGAGTGGGGGGGGATGGAATCAGAAAGATGGGGGAGAGAGACAGAGGTGGAAAATGAAAGAAGGCCTGGGAGAAAAGTGAGAGTAAAACTGTATTTTCTGTTCTTTTCTATGTCAACCTGTTTATCATGGTTCTGTGAAGATGAAGTATAGATTGCAAACTGTTTTCTCTCTCTCTCTCTCACTGTGTTTCATTTTCCCCCTTGCATTATTATATCTCCATTCAGAGTGGATGTTTCTATATGTGGTCCACTTGTCATGGAAACTGAACTGATGGAGCCATGATTGATCAATCAAAACAATAGGTGTGCTCCAATCAGAATTAAGATAACCTTCCAGCTACACTATGATACTTGATACTGTATACAATATATGGACATTGCATTAATCTAAAAACTAAACAACACAAACATATATACGATAAAAGCAAGACTGTGTGTGTGTGTGTGTGTGTGTGTGTGCTGGGTATTGAACCTACAGATTAAACAAGTGTCCTTGTGTCTGGAAGATTGCCAGATTTAATAGTCAGACCATCTGGAAGGAGCTGGGTTAGCCAGCAGCTAACATGAAGGTCTTGTTTGATTTACTTAACCTCCAAATACTTTAGCTGGGTCAGTCTCCAGCCACAGAACCCCATAGTTATACTGGATATTTGTAAAGGTCAGTGGTCTCTACACTTGATGGATCTTAAATTATTTAAATGATCATGTTGTGCTAATCCTTTCCTTCAATAACCTGAAATGTAATGCCTTACGATGTTGAACTGTACACTATTGATACAGATATTCATATTCCAGGTTTCTCTACAGGAACATCATATTTCGGAGTGTTTTTTATGTATGAACAAACTCCCACTCTCCTTCTGGTGTCACGCAAGCTTGTAGGAGAGTTATTAGGAGTAGAAGGCAGGGGAGAGTTGAGAGGAGAAGAAAAAGGAGCAAATTATTTGCGAGGAGAACAGTAAAGGAGAGTGGGATTTGGTATAGTGAACTAATAGGTGTGTAAGAGAGAGAGAGAGAGAGAGAGAGAGAGAGAGAGAGAGAGAGAGGATGAGAAGTATGTAAGTAGAAATATGGGTTTGTAAAGAAGGCAGGGACTCTGAAAGGAAAGGAGCGTCAAAGGAGCTCAGGACAGAAGAGAAAAGGACAAGGAGATAATAGAGTAATCACAGAGGATAGGACAGGAGTTAATAGACTTTAAGAGGATATAAGGAACAACTAATGCTACTAAAAATGAATGTGTGTGTATGTTTCCTCTTAGCAGCTTATAGGTAGCAAGCATTTTATACTACCCAGCTCTCACAAGCCCAAATCCCTTAATTTAAACATTAAACTGTCGGATTATGTTATAGTGCCCCTAAAACTGCCATATCTCACTGTTTATGTTTTAAACTCAACTGTGCACAAACGTGCAGGTGATAGAGATAGAGAAGGTTTTGAATTCAGCAGTGCAGTATGTGGGTGGGGAGTAGAGAGGAGTGCTGTCAGCGGTTCAAAACCACAATGTGTTGGTTTCGAATCCCGCACACACATCAAGGAGCGTCCCTTTAAACTGTGTTGAAAGAGTAAAGGGAGAGGATGTAGTGAAGGACGGGAAAGCATAAGGATGGAGAGAAGGAAGGAGCAAAAATAAGACAGATGGAGGGAGAGAGAAAGAGAGGGAAACGCAAACGAGTAAAGAAAAACCTGAAGGAGCAAGGAAAATAATTTGGTGACAGAATGAGGGGTTCATTTACAGTTGGAGCTGTTAAAGGGGGAAGCAGAGGGAAAGTTGGAGACACGGAGAGACAGGTTGGAGTTCATTCATGGTATTTATTGTGAAGAGAGAGGCAACACTGCTGTCACGTATAGCGGAGATGGGGATTTATTAATAGCGCACGAATAGGAATGGAGAGAAATCATCTGGCTGTCACAGCATGTGTTATTTCTGACAGTGACACAGGCATGTGCGTGTGTGGTGAGTGTCGGCGTGCGTAAGCATGCCTGCTTGTGTTCCTGGGTGAGTGTGCAGTGTGTGTGTGTCTGTGTGTGTTCCATCATAGTGTGAACTACTACAGTACTGGTTTGGGGCTGTGCTGTAGCTACACATGACTTAGCTGTAAAACACGTTATACGAAGTCACAACCTTCATCTCATGAGATAAGCTTAGGGGTTCCCAACCTCTGGTCCCCAGGCTGACGCTGGGACGCTGGGGTGGTGCTTTAAGGTCCCTGCTGGGTAACATGGATAGAAACAGCGACGTCGTTTAAAGTGTCTTTACACTGTATTAGACAGCTGCAGGGATGGAAATACATGTTCCAGTGTACTGGCATGCTGCCAGTTAAGTGGGATAAAGGCATTGAGATACGGCTAGTTCCTGATATGGATGTGTGGATCCCGGTTAAGGAGAGTCAATGAGTAAGACTTTGGGAGAGGTGGATTTCAGTTGAAAGTGTGGGTGCACTTTACCAGCCTGGCAATCAAGTGATTGTGGGTTTTGCGGTGGGAGTGCACTTAGCACATTTGGACGGAGTGTCCTTTAGAGAGCCTTTGGTTGAGTACAGCAGACAGAACGTTTAGTGAACTGTAACATTTTTAGAACTCAGTTTTATTTGAGCTTCATTTTGTGGCCCACAAAACGAAGTTTTCTGAACTTCCTCACAGGTTCACAAAATAGAAGTTTTAACTATATGGTAAACGAATTAGCCACATTTACCATGTTTAGTGCAATTTGAAGCAAATAGTGCTTCTACTTTATGATTTATTTTTTTTTACCCACAAACTACACTGCTATTCTCCATTCTGCACAGAATGATTTGATATATTGGTGGCACCATCTGGTTATGAAACAACCACACTCTTTTTGAAAGCTGTAATATTGTTTTGACATTCAGCTGACCTTATAATTGTTTCCCCCACTGTAGTTGGAGAAATCATTTGAAGCATAGCTTTGCCAATGGCAGAGTCAAAACAGAACTCCATGATACAGTGTTTCCCATCAGGATACAGGAAATAACTATCTATGTCTAAGAAACTACAATGGGCCAAATGTTAAGGTGCTGAGAGAGACAGAGGGATTGAGAGACGTGCAATTACAAAACTAATTGCAATATTACTACTGTATAAATAAATGAACTACTATATAACAATAAAATAGTTACATTTCTAGCTTTAAATCAGTCAAATTGAGTAAAAAAAAAACATATGGCCCATCGGCTGAATTAACTTGTCTTGTAATTATTTAAAATGTATTACATGTTTTATATATAAAGGCCCTCCAAAAAATTATAAAATGTGAATGCACTCAAATAGGCTACACACACACACACACACACACACACACACACACAGCATGCCCTATTATACTGCTGTGGATGCCTGCTTTTTTCCCTCCCTCTTCTCTCTCCACCACAACCCCCTGCCCCCATCCCCTCTCTTGAGAAGCAGTTAGTCAGTTGGTACAAAGGCATCATACTGGGAACCACACACAGTCAGACCACACACAGCGTGAGCAGTGCACAGCACACACACTCACACACGCACACACACACACACACACACACACACCATGTCCGATCAATGCACACATATGCACAGTGCACGCACACACGCACACACACACGCCCTCTGCCAACCAATCAAATTCACGCAGCTTGAATTTGGTTTCTACACAAATTATTTGTACCCACACACACATTTACACGTGTCAATCATTCTGTGCCCAGCTCAAAAGGTGTGTGTTTAGGTGCACTGTAAGAGGCATTTTCCACCATGGAAAATTGTATCTGGAAATGTTTCATGATTCTCTTCTTTGTCATGTTTGGCTTATGGCATTGTAAGGTGAGGTATTTGGCTGTTGATATGGATGATGCTTCTGATTCTAATGATGCTAATTTAAGATTTCCACTTAATAAAGTAAAGTAAGTTTTAATTGATACCATTATTAGTAAAACAGTATAACAGGGATAGTTAATTAACCCTCAAAAATATCGCTTTTGGCCACATGGCGGCGCCATCTGATTGTGTATGATTTGTGTGTTTTTCAATTGTCATTGCTGAGTGTATTTATT
>JAODUG010049576.1:0-15790 GCA_027564795.1 Aphredoderus sayanus
TCTCTCTCTCTCTCTCTCTCTCTCTCTCTCTCTCTCTCTCTCTCTCTCTCTCTCTCTCTCTCTCTCTCTCTCAGCATGTAGGCTAAGCATCATCGCGCAGACTGACAGATGGGTGGTCAGTCATAGTCGAGTTACAGTGGTGGAGTACTCAGTACAGGGAGCTTATTGATTGACACAAAAGGTGTAGGAAAACTGTTAACAGTTTCGTCGTTGATATTTTGACTTTCTGTGACCTTTGTCAGCCAAAACCATAGTAGTCTATCGTCAAATCAAAAGCAGATTTGAAACCACGTTTACAGGTAGGTAGGCCGTCTCAATTATTTACCTGATAAAACGAATATGTTTATTTTGTATTACATGTAGTGCGCCATATAGCTAGTGCCAATCACATTTTCACAAATTATCCAACTGTTTTACAAACATTAGTCTATAACATATTTTAACCTGGGACGGACACGTTTTCAGATTAAAATGTATTACAGATATATATCCTGCAATTAAATGCGACAATTAATATATTAACTTAAATAGGACGGTTTGCAGCAACAATTGCAACGTAATATACTGTACGTATAATAGAACAACACGTTGACTAATATGATTTAGTAAACTATACTAAATAGACTGAAATTAATATAAATATAGATTTTTATAGATTTTATATCATAACATAATCCAGCACACTTTTTGCGCTTTATAGCATATGCGCTGACACGCATATGGCAAGCCGCGCTGGTTTTCCAGTCCGATTCACAGTTTAGGCTTGTTCAGATTGTTTTTATTTTAACGACTTACAGTACATCTATGTTGGGCTGTTATAGCTTTCCCTTTGCTGCATTTTGTGCTGATAACCGCAGTGTATCTTAAAGCACTAACATGAAATAATCAGAGAGGGCATGGTAAAGTCTTTACTAAAGCTTACAAAACTAACAATATATTACACGATGAAGAGAGCGATGTGTAATAATACATACATAACAATTATAATAATCCAGTAAATTCCTCCTGTCTGCTGCTGCATATAGTTTTTGTTTGATTTGTTGTTGTTGTTGTTTAGTTCTAATCCTGTTATGTTTTGTGTACACACAGGGTAGAGGCATAATTACGTTTGCAAGTCGCAAATAAGAAATCGTAGTCAAGGAGGTCTTTTGGGAATGTAGCATGCATTTCTTTTGTGTAGCCTATCAGGCCTACGCAGACTATGCCATAGCCTTTGATTGTTTCTTGTTGGCTCCAATTTGGTTTCCATTATGTAGCTTGCTTCTTATGTACAACATAAGCTCTAACGTATTCTAGCAACTTCCCATCTTTATAAATAATGTTTCTCCATTATATAATGTAGCATACAATGTACAATGACATACTTATTGGGTTCAGACCATGAACGCACAAGGAATATCTGAATGGTAAGTGTTATGTTGGACCAGTTAAGATAATATGTGAGTAGCCACCAATGTCCACTGTGAAATTGCTTTTTATATATGTCACAATCTGTAGGGCAGTGAGCCTCAGATGGGCAAGAATTGGAGGCCAGCAGAGTAAACAGGTCACATAACTGAAAATATAGAGTTGCTAAAAATGAAGGATAAAAAATTATAATGGGGAATCCAAAAAGGAACCCTAGAGGAGCCCACAAAAGTTGTCATAAGTATAAGTTCCCATTGAGAGCTGTAACCCACAAAGTCACATAATTGGTGTGAACATACCCTGGCTCAAAAGGGTTGGCTTGTCCTCAAGGATGTCAGTGTGTTTTTGCGATGAGTGCAACTTGCGCTGCACAGACAATTGAATAGTTTGTAGTGACCACAGTTGCCATAGCAATTTTAGTTTTTTATCATGAGTCAACAAATATAATGTATTTGCTGCATCTCAATGTATACTGGTATTCTACATGGACTATAGCTCAACATGTAACAGAAACAAAGACATTCCTCACCTGTTGTAGCCCATAGGTAGGCTTACTTGTTATAGCTGCTCTGCCGCAGAACCGTCGAAAGCTGGCTGGTCTCTTGTCACAGTGAGACTCCATCAAGCAGGGGTTCCCCACTGTTTTTGTCACATAAAAGGTGGACCAACGTAAAATTGGAAAATGGAAACATATGTAAATGGTCACAAAACGTAAAGATGCCCATAAACAGACGTGCCGAGAAGAAGAGGCTGGGAATGTCTTTTCCACAGGAGCGATGTCTACTGTATGTCAACTGAGGCTAGATGCAAGCTGTCAAGTGAGGCATTGCATAGACTGAAGATTGAAACAAAGCCGGATTATAACTCATTAAGAAGAGGGTGAAGTGTTCCATGCTTTTGTCTGAACAAAGGTGTGTAACATAGTATGGATAAATACACATATATTATCCTACCCCATTTTCTCAATATCCTCACAAGGGGTTACAATTGGCAACATAACAGATTCATTCTGAGCTATTCTTAGTGTAAGTACATATTACCACACTAAATGCCACAGGTGTTGCATCACTTAATTTCTATCACCCATTTGTTTTCCTATTGCTGTTATTGTATACTGTATTATATCTACTATTTGGATACAAAATTGTCCTTACTATACCTTACTATATTGTATACTATTTACCTACAGTCATTCAAATATATATATATTATTTTAAATAGATTTTTGAAGTTAAAGGTGGAGTCAGTTATTGTAAGGTAATCACTTTTTGTCAAATTCAGGGAACGTCTACTCGTTGACTCGTTGAAAAAATGATCAGAAATCAAAGAAATCTAAAATAATCTGTATATAGGAACACAAATAAATTGGTGCAGACACACAACAATATCTCAGCCTTTGAAATAAAGCAGAAATAAAGTACAGATTAAGACAGACAACAGACATGTACCATTTTTGTAGCAGTGTAGCAGTGCAGAGAAGCATTTCAAGCTTCTCTGAAATGAAAGCTGTTATATAGGCCGTTTTGAATTCCTGATTTCTATAGGTGTTCCATAGTTTTGGGGCATAATAAACAAAGGCTGTATTGATCTTGCTGGAATCTTTCAATAAACCACTGCCAGATGGCCACAGTGTTCTGGAAATGCTGGAGTTGTTCTGGAGTAATTGACAAGGGATTGAACAATGTAGCTTGGTCCTAGCCCGTGTACTGTAGAGCCTTATATGTAAGGAGGAGGAGCTTAAGATTAATTCTGCATGTTACTGGTAGCCAGTGCAGGTTAGTCAAAACTGGAAAGCATTAATTTGTTTTTCTGCATCTTTGTGATTTATTAATAAAAATCCATCTGTCCATGTCCAATATCCATCTCTTCCGCACAGTCAGCCTATTTGTAGGACTGGTCCAAACAGATGAGAACGTTTATAGTATTTCACAGAAATACATAGCAGGCAAAAATGTGATCACAAAATACAATCAAACAGCAATCACAATTTATATAGTTTCAAGCCTTGTAAAACCATCCTGGTATCAACAAGCTCCATGAGCTCCACTCTACACAACAGCCTTGAAATTCTGCACTCAAACACATTATGGATAGCAGCAGTACAGTACCAACAGGTGTCAGCCAAAGTCATTAGCAGGTGATTGGACCACCTTCGACTAATAAGAAAAGAAAAGAATGATGTTGATTCTCAATGATTTTTTCAAACATGGGTTGCCATGGGGATCAACTCCTCTATTGGAGTCTGATTGATGGGTTTGTTCATTATTGGACACTAAATGGTTTTTAATTGAACGTTCCCAAACTGATATCCTACAGTAGATCTATATAGTAGATGTTTCAACCTTAGACTATTAAATAAAAAGGAAAGGGTGTTAGATAATTTTCTTTTCATTTTCAGTGTGAAAATAAATGATTTTCATTGTGAAAGTGAAAAAAATAAAAGTAATGTGGTGCTATACCTGATAAGAAAAGCATGGAGGAAGGAGGAAAGAGGTCAAATCTAGTAATGTTGTGATGACCAGTTCAAAATCAAAGGTTGTCCTTTGTCCTTACCTGACCCACTGGTCTAAGCACGCAGAGGGCAGAGCATCATTGTAGGATCACTGATTGAATTTGAACCGAACGTGTCTCCTAGCAGCCTTGACATGACTCCTTCAGAGAACAATGGTTACACCATTAACCGTACATTTTCTCATAACCCATGATAAGATGTGATGTGTTGATTCCCAAAGTGTAATTTAGGCTGTAGCTGTAATATAGCAGACTACAAAAATGTATCATATGAATGTACAATACATACAGTAAATAAGTGTAGGTTAATTGAACTCTGCTTTCATGTCAATCACATTGACATGAAACAGCTAGATCACTGCTAGATCACAACAGCTAGATCACTGCTGCTTGTTAAAAAGAAGTGATATTTCTTCCTCTGGAATTAGTATGTATTAGTATGTAGGACTGAGGTGGATATGCTGGTGTGCATATCAGGACAATTACTTATAGTGTTTGCATGTAGTACTGCCTTATCTAAAACAAGAAATAGTAATTGCTAGACTGTAGACTCAAATATTCAAATTTTGCTAGTCATAAATGCCTGTATTAACATTATTTCTAAGAATTATACACTACAATGCTAACGTTTTAGGTAATGGTGCCTTTCAGGCTGATGTATACCTAGACTTTTAATAACAATGCAAACAATCTAAGTAATTATGTATGATACTGTATAATATAAAATGAAGGTTAGGTTTACAAAATTGAAAAAAATAGAAAACATAGAAAGAAAAAATGAAGAACAAGTTAAACTGAATGATGGATGGATTTATGGATTACAGTATATTGACATTGACACATATTGTAATGTTCCAATGTTAAATGACAATATGTTAAATTTGAATCGTATAATGTAATTTGTAGGCCTACTAGACAGGCCTAAATTAATGTGGAATGCTTTTACTAATACTGCTATGATTTTCTGCTATCTCTATTTTAACACTTTTAACACGTTTAACACTATTACAGTACTACCTAATTGGTAGCTTTTATATTTCACTACATTTTGTTCCAGATGAAATTGTCATGAACAGTAGGACCCCACATCTTTATAACTGATTACAAATTTGTCACAAGATCAGACAGTAAAGTGAATATGTGTACAGTAATGAATGACAAATTGGAAACCATGCTCTAAACTATGTGCTCTTTAACACTATTTATGTTTTGATTTTGAGCAACATTTTCATTTCCCCTGTCTATATTCCAGTGTAATTGCAGACTGCAGTTTCGTCGTATTCGTTTCACTTGAGCCGGTAAACTGTTTATTTACCGTTACACAAAAAATTGCAATCACGGTTATGCGTTCTGTTTTGTAGGGACATGGGAAGAACAATTCCAGTACTATAGCAATTTAAAGTTTTACCTTATTACCACTTACCATATTAAAAAGATCATATACTTCTGTAACTAAACAACATAATCATATTTCCAATCCATGTTGTCTGCAGTTAACCATCAGATTTCCACACAGCCATGCGGAGCAACAAGGGAGAGGATGAAATGCTGGAGGGATCAGCTATTGCAGCTCACCTTTATAACATCAGCCTCTGCAGCAGACATGACACAAATATCACCAACATCACCTTCTTCCCCTATTACCAACACTCCTTGCATGTGGCCTTAAGCTACATTCTCGCATATCTCTTTATCTTCCTGTTGTGTATGGTGGGGAACATTCTGGTGTGTCTCATCGTCCTGGGTAACCGTCGCATGAGGACAGTCACCAACCTCTTTATCCTCAACCTGGCAGTCAGTGACCTGCTGGTAGGCATCTTCTGTGTCCCCACAACCCTAGTGGACAACCTCATCACAGGTATGCACTTTCTGTTGACATTAGATTGGCCTACTACCACCCACCCAGCACAGCTGGGCCTCATGTCCCAACGTCTACACACCCATAGCTGTGTAGACAGTAAAACTGTCACATGTATGTCACACTCTCCGGGGATATGACGGGTGACATATATGACGGGTGACATTTGTCCCCGGACAAAGCGATGAGTGATGATGATAGGTGATTTGGATTTGCTTCCAGTGAGGCACATATGTTTACGTTTATGTCTACAACAACACAAATGTTTACATTTACAAAACAAAGGCATTTTAATAACGGCAGTATGTGTACTGCAAACTACAAATGGAAGTTTTATAGTCATATGTTTTAAAGTAATAAATTATAGACATGTTTCCATAGAGGTACAGGACTTGCAGGTGGAGTTAAAATAAGCCCACAGTGAGTAATAATGTGACATGAGCAAAACATGCCCAGAAACTGATTGGAGTCCATATGGTTAATGAAAGTCGCCATGACCCATTTCTTTTGAGTTTTTGTAAATACGTATATGTATATATATTACCTGAGCTTCTCTGTATTATATTTTTAATTAATGATGAGACACACTGGCTTCTTCTGATGTGCTTCTTATGTCAGTGAAAGAGAGAGTGTTACATTGACACTCCTAATTAGTACACTAGTATAACAGACATATCTCTGTCATTAACTGAAAGTATGACAATAGCACACAAAGTATCTTATTTATTTTTTTATGTTAGAAAGCAAGATGCAACGTTTTGATACCTTTGAACGTCAGTACTAGCCAAATGAAGCAGATGTGAATGTTTAGTTACTTTATTTCACAGAAACACTTACAGTAACAGGCAAAAATGCGTTTGCTAGTACAATGTTAATTGAGACTTGGCCCGAGTTCTAGTCCCTTTATCTCCCAAGGTCAAGCAAAGATGGTTCCCAGGTGTTTGCTCTTTCACTCCCTTTTGACTCCCATGTTGAGGTGCGCATGTGAGAATTGTGGAGTCTAGAAAGGTTATTTGATTATATTGTGTATTAGTGTGTACTGTAGATTTGTATTCAGAGTTAGGAGTTATAATATTCACATCAATCTTTTTGTCACTGGATTGGCATTTGAGTTCACGGCTATAGGTGACAGCAGTCATTTATAACCTGATAATGAAATACTTAATTAGATGTAAGTGTTAACAAGGTACAAGTTCATTATTGACCTTACTTCTCTTTTCAAAAATACGCTCAGAAGAAAAAGGTTTATATTCCACTCATGTATTTCCTTGATAGGCTGGCCCTTCACAAATACTGTGTGCAAGATGAGTGGCTTTGTACAAGGAGTGTCTGTGTCAGCGTCAGTCTTCACTCTGGTGGCCATTGCTGTTGAAAGGTTAGTGCTTTTTGTTTTGTTGTTTCTTCTTGGGGACACTCCAAGTCTAGGCTCCATAAAGGTCAATGATTTATTTCCTTGTCCCACACCGCAGGTTCCGTTGCATAGTATACCCTCTACAGCCCAAGCTGACGATATTTGTTGCCAAGGCAACCATAATGTTAATCTGGGTGCTTGCATTGCTGATTATGTGTCCAGCAGCAGTGGTACTGACTGTGGAGATAGTCCCCTATCACTACATGGTCTACAGTGAGGACGTCAACCTCACATACCCTCTCTATACCTGCTATGAAAACTTTTCTAACCCACAAATGAGAAAGATTTACACTGCAGTGTTGTTTGCTCATATCTACATAGTGCCCCTGACAGTAATTACAATAATGTATGGGCGCATCGGAGTGAAGCTGTATTCCTCAGTGGTGTCTAATAGAGAGCCACAGGAAGATAACACTTCAGTTCAGGTTCCAGCCAGGAGAGGGGGTCGACCAGTGATTTCCCAGAAGAAGATCAGGGTGATTAAGATGCTAAGCGTGGTAGCCGTACTGTTCATGCTTTCCTGGCTGCCCCTATGGACTCTCATGATGATGACAGACTTTTCAGGCTTGGACCGTGACCAGCTTGACCTTCTTACCAGTTACATCTTCCCCTTTTCCCACTGGCTGGCCTTCTCCAACTCTAGTGTCAACCCCATTATCTATGGCTACTACAATGAAAATTTCAAGAGGGGGTTCCAGGCTGTGTGGAAGTCCAGGCCAGTCGTTTGCCTGTCACACTGTCAGCATTGGGGCATGAACAGGGTGGACAGGGGAAGGATGCCTACGCAGGGGGTCTGTGACGCCAGTGCCCTCAGAGAGACCACAAGCAATCCCAACCGTCTGGTGTTAGGAGCCAGAAACAGAGTCCATACCAACCAGATCCTGACTGACACAGTTCGTCTGGAGTTGGAGCTTAAGGGCAGTTCCAGAGTGGGATGCATGGTAGTCCACTCAGGAGAAAGTGACGCGAAGCAGAGCTCAGGATTTCCAGCTGTGAACCAGAAGGATGAAACTGGAAAAGATGGCGAAAGAGTTGGTACACTCCGGGCTTCAGTGTGTCCGGCATGGAATGGTTAGAAGGTCAAGCACATTGTACTGCATTCTATAGTAATGGGAACCGATCACAAAGGACAGTATGTAACTTAAAGTACACTTGGTATGAGAACACTGGCTGTGCTGGTTCATTTGTAATGCTCACACCAAAATGTTTACACTAGCAGCACAATAATTCTTCAAATAAGACGTCATATCTGTATTTTGGTGATTATTACCTGCAAATATAATCTCATGGCATATTGAAAAACCAAGATATTACTGATACAAGTGGGCTGTCTGCCATTTCTGAATTATCAGTCTTTGCAGGATTGAGTATGAGTGGTGGATGTAATACAGATTTAACCCTCCTAATGTCCCCTGGGTCAAAATGAACCAGAGCTAATGTGTTGGGTCAAATTGACCCGAAGTACATCATGAGGTTTAAATTGACTATTTAAGAAGTGTATTGATTTTACTCAAATGTTTTTGAATACTTCATTAAATAACAAGTTTCACTGTACATTTTACTTTCTTCAAGATATCTGCATGAATGCAATTTTTGTAAAATTATTTATTGTATTTCATATATTGGACCAGCACATTGTTATATCATTATATACAAGTGTATACTATATGCCTACTTAAGAAGTTACTATGATTCCAAAGAAGTATTAATAATGCAGTTCTGAGCTAATGTATACAGAAAACATGATAGGATTAGAGAACTGACAGTGAGTGTGTCAATATTGTGGATGAACTGATGCTGGTTTATATCACAGCTGAGTACTCTGTTTACAATGCAAAGTAAATATTGTTCTGGTGGGTATATGTAGGATTGGATGGGTATTTGTTTTCATTTTGCCACTTCAAGGCACTTAAACACAAATACAATTGTCTTTAGGCATACAATTAGAAAATTACATTGACTATATTGATATTGCAATATAATATGATTTCTAACCCATGTTAGATGACTTGAGTCATATTACTGTAAAATGTACTTTCTGCTGTGCCATACAGTATGGATGACCAGTATGGAAGACCCAAAAAAAATATTCAGGATGAATTAAAAGCTGTTCAAAGATGTAAATGCTTTTTTATGGCAGGAACATGTGAAGTCTTTTTGTGCCACATACTGTACTGTGCAGTAGTCTTATCATTGACACATGTGCTTTGACTCATAATGTTAAATGTATATTGTGAAAGTGCATTATCGTGATCATTGTAAATCTTTTTGCTTTGTGAAGCATACAACTCAGATGTCGTGAAATCTGTTAATTACCCTGCAGGCTGTATTGTACCTGTCTAAATAACATAACTCACAAAAATTCTTAAAACATTTATTTTAAATAAATATTGTTGCCTGAAATCAAACTGTGAGATAAAAAAAGTGAATAACACTGGATTGATAACATAAGAATGTAGCCTTTGTGTAACTGTGATTGCTATATTTGTAAGCGTATATGGTCTGATATATTTTTTAAACATTAACACTATTGAAAAATGTTCTATTGTAGGTATTTTTTGTGCACTGTATAACTGATTCTATAAGTGAGTGTATTGTTACATGTTGGACATACAGTATGGTAAGTGGTGGTTTTTATAGCGTTTATAATGAAAAACATTGCAGATAGAAAATGCTTATATTTTCATTCTCATGGACATTGCATAATGCAGTTCCCAGTCCACTGAGTTTGGAGTCTGATATTATTGCAATGTATTATTGTCTGGTATTATTGCAAAAACATTATATTGATTGATATAAGCTAGATGGAAGCTACTCATCTGTACATCTCTAAATGTTTTCTTTTCATGTGAAATACAAACATTTCTTATTAGTCTAAAAAAATAGACATTTGAAAGGTTAGCTTGCATGAGCTTTATTTGGGTCCCATCAATCTAAAACTTTTATTTTTAAAACCAAGTTGCAAGAGTCTTAATTGCAGACCTTCTTTAGATGTGCTATTTCAATAGCAGAGGGAGCCTCTGCTATTGAAATAAGTAGTTGTAGAAATCACGTATAAAGACATACAGTACAGAATTATTTTATTAGGGTGAGGCAACATACACAAATAATTTATTTATAAGCAAATAAAAAGGATCTCATGTTACAGTATGATGGTTTCACCTGGGCTTACGAAAACAAGTTACAATAATTATAGCAATTAAATGTTACTATTTTACTGTAAAATTACATAATTGTAACACAGGAACCCAAAATGTTCTCTCCAGCACAATGTTTGTGCTTGATCTAAATATATAATTAAAAATTATGGGCATGAGTTAAGGGACTCTCTCTGAGGAAGTGCAACTGTTCAGCTGTCTCCTACAGGGAGCCAGGTTTTCTTATGTCTCCCCTTCTCCATGGCAAGGCTGTGCTTACTTAGCCTGTACATTGTCAAGGTTTTTCTCAGGTTTTGATTACTGTCGATTTATGCATTTAGGCAGATTTATGCATTTGCATTTTGCTTTGTGCTTGTGTTTTCCAACAGGTAATGCCGTTTTGTTTGAGTTGTTTTATAATTTCATCCATTCTGATTGGTTGGATGTTTTGGTCCTGGGGCTTTAGTGTGTTAGTCACATAGGTTTGTGGACTCTGCCCCAGAACCAGTTGTATGATGGGACTCTTATTTTTGCTCAATTCTTGGTCTTTAAGGGCTTGGTGATGGTATGAGAGTGGGTCACTTTATTGTAGGTGTTTCCAAAACTTAATTGCTCTTTTTTGAGTTTTTAACATTAGTGGATATCAGCCTAATTCTGCCCTGCATGCATTGTTTGTAGTTTTCCTCTGGACATTTAGGATAATCTTACAAACTTCTGCATGCAGTGTTTCCATGGGGTGTTTGTCCCAGTGGGTAAATTTTTGTTTTGTAAGTGGGTCCCACACCTTGCTGCCAGAGTGCAATTGGTTCCATCACACATTGAATTAGTTTTTGCCAAATTGTAGTATTAGTATTTTGATTTGACTTTACGTTTTTTTGATGGCGTAGAATGCCCTGTGTGCTTTGTCTCTCAGTTCATTCACTGCTTCCGTTAGGTGTCCAGTTGAACTAATTTTTAAACCTAAATGTTTTGTATCAATTGAGAACTTTGGTTTTATTCCCTTGGATCTGGATTTTGTCTGGAAAGTCATTATTTTGGTCTTTTTGAGATTTACTGCCAGGGCCCAGGTCTGGCAGGACTGCTCTAGCAGGTCCAGGCTCTGCTGTAGGCCTTGTGCTGTGGGTGAGAGCAGGCACAGGTCATCTGCAAAAAGTAGGCATCTAACTTCTGAATTGTGGAGGCTAACACCAGGGGCTGGGGATTTTTCTAGAATATTAGCTAATTCATTTATGTAAATGTTAAATAGCACAGGGCTGAGATTGCAACCCTGGCGAAGGCCCCGCTCCCGATTAAACGATTCAGTTTGTTTCTAGCCAATTTCTATGCTACACGTGTTGCCTATAATATCATATGTTTTACCCCCTATGCCACTTTCAATAATTTTGTAGAACAGTCCAATATGCCAAATAGAATCAAATTCTTTTTGGAAGTTAATACAGCAAGAATAGAGTTTGGTCTTGTTTTGGTGTACGTGTTTATCTATTAGGGTCTGTATGGTGTAAATATGATCTGTTGTTCTGTTTGGGTATAAATCCAATTTGCTTTTACTCAGGAAATTGTGCTTATTAAGGAAGTTTAGGATTATTCTGTTTATAATACTACAGAAAACCTTCCCCAGGTTACTGTTCACACATATCCCTATGTAAATGTTAGGGTCTGATTTGTGTCCATTCTTCCTTGGTTCCAGATGTCAGGGAAATAACCTACACTCAGGATCAAGTTAAATAGTTTTAGTATAGCCAAATTATAATTTCTACTAGTGGATTTAAGAATCTCATTTAAGATCCAGTCAGGTCCACATGATTTGTTTGATTTGAGGGTCTGGAGTTTATTAAGAAGCTCCTGCTCAGTGATTGGGAAGTCCAAAGGATTTTGGTAGTCTTTTATAGATTTTTCCAATTTATTTAACTTTTCATGAATTTGGTACTGTTCCGTATTATTATGAATGTCAACAGTGATGTAAATTGCTTTAAAGTGTGTGGTCCAAATGTCACCATTTTGTATCACTAATTCCTCGTTTGGGTTCATTTAGGTTTTTCCAATTTTGCCAGAAGTTGTTATTGTTTATGGATTACTCAGTTAGTTTTCTATTGTATAGAGATTTCTTGAGTGTAGGTTTATATGATTTTAATGTCTCATAGTACTGAATGTGTAGTTCTGTTGTTTCGGTCTTTATGTTTTTGGTTTGATAGTGTTCCAAGTTTTTTTTTTTTTTTTTTTTTTTTTACAATTTGTATCAAACCATCTGTCTTCTGAATTCTTGTGTGGTTGTTTGATCCAGGTTTTTTTTTTGCCGTTTTTGCTGTTTGCTTATAAATATAATTTATGTTATTTACAGATAAGTTAATGCTTTCTTTACTGTGAGTGTACATTGTATTCAGAAAGTTGTATATGCCTGATTGGATTTTTGGGTTTCTGATTTTTGGTTTTCATCTCTAGCCATTTTGGGCCCATCTGTATGATTTTTTGATGTTGTACAGTTTACTGGGCTGTGACTTTATGGTTACTTCGATATCTGTTCCTTTGAGTAGCAGGGTTATTTGGCTGTGATCAGATAGAGGTGTTAGTGGCTTAACAGGGAATGAGCTAAGAGAGAAAGAATCCATGTCTGTTATCATGTAGTCTACTGTGCTTTGACCAAGAGGAAAGCAATATATGAATCTTCCTAGAGTGTCTTGTCATAACCTACAATTGATAAAGTACAGACCAAGGCTTCGACAGTTGCAGAAGGACTCTTCCATGTTTGTTGACATTGTCACTGTTGTTTCTATGGGGAAGGTTGAAAGGGCTTAGATAAAGTTTGGCCTGTGATATAGCTGTCCCCTCGTGTGCTCATTTGGTCAGGTAGTGATCCTGTGTGAGCGCTTGTGTCCCCACAGATGAGCACATTTCCCTGGACCTGGAAGTGGCTCGTCTCTTCTGGGGAATATTTGGGGAATATTTCTTCTGAAAAATAGGGGGATTCTGAGGGGGGGGGGGGGATATATATTGCACACAGGAAAAAAAATGTCCTGTCAGTGTAAGTTCCTTTCTTAGTCTAAGCCAAATGTGATATTTGCCTATTTTGAGGAGGTCAATTAAATTTTGTAGTTGGGATTTGTACCAAATGATAATTCCTCCAGAATCTCTGCCTCTATTGACAGAGCTGTTTTTGGGATGGTAGAAATATTTCTTTGTAGCCCGTGGGACAGTACGTGCCTATGTCTGCCTTACACCACGTCTCTTGCAGGATGATTATATTGTTATCTTTTACATTTTTGTGGAACTCCAGGGCTAGACTCTTAAGTCCAAAGGCTGTTGAGTTTAGGCCCTGGATGTTCCACATGCTAATAGACAGTGGTTTCATTGTAGGAATGACGTCTGTATTAAGAGACTATTACAAGGGAACAAAGTCTAACTAAGTTACTAGGGGTGAGACAATATAGAATACTTGTGAAATCATATTGTTTCTTATATGCAGACATTTGAATACGTATGTCATGCAATAAAATGCAAATTAATTATTTAAAAATCATACAATGTGATTTTCTGGATTTTTGTTTTAGATTCCATCTCTTACAGTTGAAGTGTACAAATGATAAAAAATACAGACCTCTACATGCAAATTCAGCAGTGTATCAAATACTTGTTCTCCCCACTGTATGTCTGTGTGATGGTGTCTGGAAAGTGGGGGGAGAAGGTTTTCTGATTAATAATAAATCATGATCTCTCTCTCTCTCTGCATTTAAAAGGTATCATGGAGAAAGCATGTTTATACAGTACAGAGCCAGGGTTGTGTAGTAAGAACGGATTATATTTTCAGCATGGACACAAAATGGACAGGTAGTGGACCATGAGGAGATATTAGCAGAATTTGACTAAAAGAGTATTAGCTTGCAATTGCTGACTCTACCTTTAAGTTGCATACTGTATATGTATTTGCGTTGTTGACCTTAATTTCAGTGCATTGGGAAATAGTTTGTACAGTGTTATCAATAGGACATCATTACAGCCCCATTGACTGACTTATCTTTTTTATTCCGACCTAATAAATAAATGTCATCAGCAGTACTTGCTTCCACGTATGCCAACAATATTCTGTCTACATATAGTAGTACAGTTGTTTTTGTGGATTTTGTTTTTGAATGGGATGAGAACAAATTATACCAATATATATGATCAAAAGGTGGGGGAATTAAAATATTTCCTAGGGAGCCCACCCCAGCAGTTAATTAGTCCTCCTACCCATAGCGACGAATAAAGAAATTATGACACAAAAAAAAATCCTGAATCCTTTTCAGAACAGATGCAATTTAACAAAATGAACTATATACTATATTCTGAAAAACAAGGTTGCTATACAAAGGATCCATCTGTCTGAAAGCTTTATGATAGTAATTGTTTTGCTAATACTGTAGCTGTTTAATGCATTTATCACATTAGCCTATACTGTCGAGACCAAACGGACAGCTTCTAACTTTTTGCCTGGATTAGTTACAATCAAGATAATAAGGTTAAAATGGAATGGCAAATCTCATTCATGTTTAAATGGCCAATGCTGAGACACAATAACACACAACTCAGCCTGCATCATTGCAGTGGATTAAATTATTGACTACCAATGGCCAAAATATGCAATTGTGCGAAATATTTATTGGTTTCCTAAACATTTTGTGTCAAACATAATTTGTGCAAGTGTTCAAAGCTAGAGATTGCAATTAGAAATTGCAGTAATTGTAGGCTTGAATGATTTACAGCAACAATCACACCACACTGGCACTTATTTAGTTATTCATCATATACCAAACTTCGGTTCAGACATTACCAGCTGTGGCTGTAACCTGACAAGAACCATGATTCCATGAACCAAGAACCATTATTTTCTAGGATTTGTGTTCTTAGAATACAAAACACTGGGTTTTTCCAAGTGGACTAAATCAAGCAATTAGCAATAGCTAATTAAACAAGTTTATGTATTTTCTAACTATTCATTTATACTTATTCATTATGACAATTGTTCAATGCTTTTTTTATTATTACTCAAGTAGCTGCACAAATAAATATCTTGATAAAGACAATGGCATAGAAACAAGTGCCCCAATTACATTGATTATAAAAATAAAAAAAATGATTGCATCGTTTTCTGATTACGCTGATCCTTTTGAGTATGAGTCGCATGGTGGGAAGTGAATAAATAATTCCTAATTTCCCAGGGAGTGTTGGTTTATAGCTTGTGTCAAACTCAAGGCCCGCTGAGATTTTTTTTGTTTTTGTCAGATCGATCAAGCGTCTTTTGCTGTATAAAAACACCAATTTCAAGTTATGCCAGCCCTCAACAATAGCCAAGAGAAAAGTTGATTCTGAAAAGAGAGCCTTTTAAAACCATACATGTTTACTGACATTGTTGGTAAACCTGTGTGTCTTCTTTGTGGAGCTAATTTGGCTGTAATTTAAGGAATAATATTGTATCCTGTCTGTTTCAATTCA
>JAODUG010049587.1:0-15787 GCA_027564795.1 Aphredoderus sayanus
ATAAATACACTCAGCAATGCCAATTGAAAAACACACAAATCATACACAATCAGATGGCGCCGCCGTGTGGCCAAACTAGAGATTTCTGAGTACATTACGAGGGTTAATGCAGCACTAGCAACTATTTCTAGTATTAAATGCCAGCTGGCGGATATTTTCCGCCAGCTGGCGGATAGTCACGTTGTGTATACAGATATCGGACATCTGTATACACAAAACAGTAAAAGATTATCTAGAAATGTTTCATTTAATTAAATATAAAAATACATGCAATTAATAAATTACAATAAGATTCACAATACACTGGTTTCATTAATACACAATACATTCATATATAAATGCGTCACAATTTAAAATACTTTGAAATATTCACCAATCTGTCATCCACAGTATAGCTATCAAGTGGTGAATAATATAATTCTTGTCTTGGAAGAAAAAATTACCAGTCACTGTCAAACTGAACATGGTATACATGGTATGCATGAAAGTGTTAACCCATCTGAGCAGAGCTCACCTAGCCTCGTGAAATCACAATGGTCTCGTGAGGAAAACAATCCATCTAGCATGCCAGGTTAGAGATCGCCCACAATACAGTACGCTACCCGTGGCATTTTTCTTTCATTTAATCTATTACTGTTTACAGTAGTCTATTCAGTGTATATTGTATTCAGTATATATACAATCTGGTGCTGTCTGGTGCTGGGCCTGTCCTGGGAAAGCTTGTCATTACAAAGAACAAACAACACATACATAATTTGACCTTGTCCTTATCTGCCTCCACAACTTGACTCCCTTAGAACTGCAATACACTGCATTCTCAGGATTTTTCCACTCCAAATATATTGCCCCCACCTCAACTGTTTTGCCTGGCCTATTCATATAAATCAATTAACTATTGCTAAGCAATTCAACATGTTATGATTATTATAGTTTATTATATTCCAACAGTCTCGGGTTGCCGGGGTCTCACCTCTGTCTACCCATATCAAAAAATACACACGTTTCTCTAATTTTACACACAATAAACTTGGGGGGGGGGGAGTGGAGCTTCCGGGGGAGCACTGAAGGGAGAGGTGTATCTGTTTGGATGTTGAGTTCAAATATCCAATCTTGCTCCAGCATAGTTTACTTCACCTTTTAAAACATGGCTCAAGACAAAGCAAATGTGATCATGGATCTAAACCTTTGTATGGAACAAAGTGATTTTAACATGGAGACTAGGTAATCAAGATTTTGTATTAAGTTTAACCTTATATGTGATGTCCTGTTGTATTGTAATGTATTCTGTTAAATGTTATCCTGCCCCGGGACTGCAGATGTAATTAACAATATAGTTAACTAGCTTAATGAATGTGTTGTGCTTGCATGGAATTCGTTAAATAAACTGAAAAAAAACAAAAATAATAATAATAATTAAAGATGTTATAACACATATTATAAATCTTAACCAAGACATACAGTAATTTAATGTTGCAGATACTGGTAGCACAGATTGTAGATACCAGTATATATCTGTTCAGACATTATTGCTGTAAATCTATTACTTAATGTTAATTATAAACTCATGTCATCATTTCCTAGGCTATAAGAACCTGCTGTGGTTAAAATTCACCTCTTTCAATTAAAAGACACCCCCTGCCAAATGTATAACTGAACTTCTACTACCCTATCTTGTTTGACAGCACCATGAGTCATCCTGCACCCAAACCACCGACAAGAGGCCAGTGGTCCAGCAAGTTAGAATATCTGCTGGCCGTTGCAGGGATAATCATAGGCCTGGGAAACGTGTGGAGATTCCCCTACCTCTGCTATAAAAATGGGGGAGGTGAGTTTAAGATTATAACTGCACCATAAAATGTGTTTTTTGAGATGTAAAATCAATAGTACTGAACTGTGTACATATGTAGCTTACATAGTGAACAATTTCTTTGATGGCAAAGCAAATAACATTATTTTCCCATATTTTTGAAGCATTGAAGCAACAGGTTTTTATTTTAAAGGGACACACAACAATTTGTGTACAGAATCACTCCTGGGCCAATCTAGTGGTTGAATTCAGTGTTATAAAAATGTTGTTTGGGTTTGAAAGTCTCACCTGAATTCTGATTGGTTAAAATTCGTCTCTACTCCTCCCCCCTACAGAATGTATAGGATCTATACCCCTCCCCCTATGATGCACACTCTAGTGCATGAAATAGAAACTGAGCAGAAATATCCAAAAATGAACAAATATATCAATCCATGACAAGTAATTGTTTTTTCATAAGGGGTGTTCTTCATCCCTTATGTAGTTTTTCTGTTTGCATGCGGAATCCCCTTATTTCTTCTGGAGACTTCACTGGGCCAGTACACCACACAGGGAAGTATAACCTGCTGGAAGAAAATGTGTCCCCTTTTTGAAGGTAAAAACTATGTTGGCGTAGGCTGTTAGACGCACTATAAAGTTATTAAGTAATGTTTTGATTTTCTGAAAATAATGTTTAATCAGTCAATGATCCCACATTTGAGATTAAAGATGTAGTCAGCGATTGTAACAAATACTTATTGTCAAATTCATTGAATATCTACTCGCGGTTCAATAACTGCCCGTTCTATGTACACTCTGAAAATCGTATCCAGTGTTTCTACACAGCCCTGTCTGTGGGGAAACCTGGGAACAATGATTTAAAACAGCCTGAAATCTGTTCTAAATGGGAAAACAAACAACGTGGTGTAGACCACACAACTAGGGTTGGGCCATCGTCAATGGCATTGTCCATCGCCAATGGATGACAGACATCACGATGTTGAGCAGGCATTGCGATGTCTGTCAGCAATCGTTTACATTTACATTTACGGCTTTTGGCAGACGCTTTTAGCCAAAGCAACTTACATGTAGTATATTTGTCAATAGTTGTACAGGTCATACACCAGCAATTGTAAGCAAATAATATTCTAAATAGAACAATTTCAACATAATGTCATCATCTACCACGTAATCACGCCTATAAAAAGTAAAGTGCTTACTGCTTAGTACATAAGATTTTTTTTCAATTTTAATAAATATAAATATAGAGCAAGAGAAGAGCATGAGAAGTAAGAGCAAATAGGTAAGAGCATGAGAAGTAAAAGGGGGCTTTAAAGATGACACTTTGAGATAAGAGTGAGTGCTAAGAGGTGGCGAGGTCTTTGGTCGAGGTACCAAGTTGGATGGTGAAGAGATGTGTCTTGAGTCTCTTATGGAAGATGGGTGTTTCCGCAGTTCTGTAGGTCCCAAACACAGTACTGAAACGGCTCTTCACAAATGACCTCCTCCATGCAGCCGACTTTGGCCTCCTATCAATCCTTGTCCTTCTGGACCTGACTGCAGACTTCGACACCATCTCCCACCCACTCCTCCTAGAACGTCTAGCTGGCATTGGTATTTCAGGAGTCTCACTATTCTAGATCTCTTCTTATCTCTCTTACCGCCAACAATTCATCCAGCTGAAATCCCACAGATCAAGATGTGAGGCAGTCTCACTGGGTGTCCCTCAAGGCTTGACCCGGAGGACAACAGGATGGTTAAAAGGGCAGGCACTTAAAAAAAATACATGGCAGGTGATTGGATGACTATCTGTCTATATGTAGGAACCGCCATTGTTGTTTTCGAGTAACTTTCACTATCATCACATCTAAACCTGTACGACGTTGATTGGTCACACGTTAGATATACCAGACAGAATTGAAAGGATTGCTTGCTTCTCCAGTATTATTCTTGCAGCAAATTCAACAAGCTTACAAGATCAGCATGGTCTCGAGAGGCTAGGTGTAGTGCAAAACATACGTACAAATGGCATCACTTTCAGTTCTGTTCTATTAGTATATCCAAAACTCTCTAATCAAACATATTAAATAATTAGAGCAACTGAACCGCTTTTTAGTTATTTTTAATATGGTATGAGTATAATCTGAATAATGAGTATAATTTGTTATGTATACTGTATAATTGTATTTATCTTTTCAGGATTGGGTTATGGCTGTCAGGTGGTGGTTTTATATTCCAGTACTTATTACATCATCATACTGGCCTGGGCATTCTTTTACCTCTTTTCCTCTTTCAATTCTGAACTCCCATGGGCAAGTTGTAGAAACACCTGGAACACTGGTAAGTCTACACAGGTAATGTGTAAATCCTAAACAGATACAGTATAGTCTAAACCACATCAACATACTGTATAAACAACCATAAACACAATTGAAAACACAGAAGAAATGCACATTTTGCTGATGATAATAAAAAGGGATTGGGAAACTTTTGACGATAGATTCATTCTGACAACTTAATCTAAATTTATAACAGAAATGTATTGTGCTGACATCTGCCAATGTCCACTGGCTAATGTTTGAATGAAGAGATTTTGTACATGAGTATATGAGTATACAATCTGTTCCTTTCAGCTGTACACAACTTTTGGTCAACTGGAATATGGTCAATCTTTTTCAATCTAACATATGAAAAGGGACTTACATTTTTTAGTTGAAATATTTTATATTTAGGTCGGTTAAATATCTGATTCCATATTTGGCTTGCTTTCTGTATAGCTTCAATGTGAGCTAATTTAGACCAAAAATGAGAGAAGCTTAATGTATCAAATATTTCGCCAACAGAGTCATGTGTGGAGTTTGATCAACAATTTGATTACATCAACCGGACGGTAGTGGTAAATGCAACCTCACCAGTGAGGGAATTCTGGGAGTAAGTAGTCATTCCAAATCCCAATTTGTTCCCATTATTGGGTCCATTTACATAAATAAAATATGAGGGGTTTGACCTGAACTAATATTTGCAGGAGGAGAGTTTTTAATGTTACAAGAAGTATCCATGAGCTAGGTAACATACAATGGGAATTGGCTCTGTGTCTTCTATTGTCCTGGATAATATGTTACTTTTGTGTCTGGAAAGGAGTAAAATCTACTGGGAAGGTAAAATAATATTTATTTTGTGATATATGACATGAACAGTACAGTATACATAAAAACAAATAATTTGAAGGTTACAATTATAGTACATGTAATAATAATACAAAATACATACATTTTGTAGTGAAACCTTTGGTTCCGCATATTAACCAATTTCAGTATAACTCATACATTTTAGTATTGAAGAGATTTCTTTTTCTCTCTTCTTCTCCATACTGGGAGACACATACACACGCAGGATGGTTTTATGACTTAATTAACAACCCCAACCAAGATATGGAGACCCATTTCACAGGAAAGGAAAACACTACACACTCTTCCTTAACATTAATAAACAAATGTAATGTATTTATTATAATCAAAGTGTAAGTCATGTTTTATATTGCTATTTCACTAGGTGTGTATATCTATGGTTGACAAGAATGAACTAAAGTCATAGTTAAATGCGTCTTAATTCTGTTTTTCACATTCTGCAAACCATGTTAGTGGAATGTGGTAAAGGACATAAGTTACGACATCCTAGCCACAGCCCAAGAGAAAAATTCTCTGTCTCAAACTCCAGACTCAGCTAAAGCTTTCTACAGGTCTTAAAACTGAATATCACTGTATTATAAAGTCATAAACACTTTGGAATAATACTTCTATATAGATCTATAGTATACAGTATACGTAAGCCTATTAAATATTTATTTACAATCTAATTATGTTATAAATACCATACAATAACATTCATATGCCATGCCTGGTATCAAATTGATGCATTCTCAACTGAGTATTTTTATGACTTTTTCTTTAGCATTTGAATATTGTAAAGTTTGTTAATTCCATAAATAAGTATTCAAGTCTAAGAAAGTTCATGCAGGTCAGAGAACCACACACCCTTAGTCTTCTTATCATGCCCAGGGCTTTACTATAGCCAGTAGGTTCCCTCTCCTGCAAACTTTTGGAAGTATCACTGCGTGGTACATTTGGAACAATGGAATAACTACTACACAAAAGGGACAAGCCTCATGGCCATAAAGGCCACAATGAATTGAACTTGGTAATTCTACCTTAAGACTTCTTCTTAATTTTTATTAGATCAGTAATGACTTTGATAGTTATTCCTTAAGTTTCGCTTTATTGTTTAATTACAATTTGCGACAGTAACGTATCAGACGGACGAGACACCTGCTGACGTCAAGCAAAGACTTTGAGCCTCCACGATAAACTCTCCAGCTGACCAAAGTAAGCGCCACAGACTGAAGCCTCTACAAACGCCAAAACTTGAAAAGACCACGTTTCAAAGTCATCAAGAAGAACCAACGACAGAAACTCCACCAACCCAGGGTGTGTCCCGCTCCACAAAGGAAAACTGCAATCTCTGTCTTCACCGCCAGATGGCAGACCTACATCACCTCCAAGGGTGAGGCAAACGTCTGACCAATCTGGGGAAAGTGCCTGATCAACGTAGAGAAGGCCAGGGTTCGTATAACTCCCAGGAGGAAGTGATGAGTATATGCCAATGGCCGGTGTAATCTCTTCTCCCTTCCACCTCTCTATCTCTCTGCCTCGTTAGGACTAACAGCCACGCGGCTGAAGCTAACATAGGCTAGGAGTTAGCATAATATAGGCTAGGCTAGAAGGAGCTAACTAAGCTAAGCTAAGGCTAGGCTACAGTAGGTTAGTGTTTAGTGGTAGCGGATCAGTGTTCAGTGTAGCTGGAGTCAAACCCACTTGCACATGGTTCAAATGCTATCTATTCATGAAGGTTGATGAAGGATTTTATTCCTTTATTGTGCATATGTTGTACAGTTTATATGTGTTTATATGTGATAGGGTATAATCATTATTATGCAACAGTATAACATTTATTATACATGCTACATGTTTAATCACTTTTGAGTGCTTTAATAAATCTATGATTTTATAATAAGCAGTGTTTACTATTTATGTGTAACAGAAACTTGGGTCCCTATTATCGTAAAGAATTCATAAATTCAGATTTATGATTGATTTTGATAACGAGAATATTTGGAAATATTATTAATTTATTAATAATCATAAAGTTAACTCAACGCCTTGTCTAAAAGATGCTAAATGATTAGTGGTGCCCCCTTTTATCCATATTATGACAAATTAATTATGAAAAATATACATTTTCATAAATTGTTCCAGAAATTTCCCAAAACCCAAAATTCATTACAACATTGATTTATTACTACAAACCAAGGTGCTCGTTATTTCATGTAAGTGAGGAACCACCACGGGTGCCGAGCCTTCCAGGGAGCATGCATCTATACCTTGAGCAAACGAAAAGAAAAGTTAAATGAACATCGTAAGCCATAACCAAAATACATAACATAATAGCGCTCCCCCTGCGCCACCCACGCTAACGGGGGATTCACACCGTTGACCTAAAACAAGAAAACAAACCAAAACAAACAGCAGAAAGCAGAACACAGAAAATCAGAAACAGCAATGGACATGCAGCGGTGATGCAACACCGCTGCATGTCCAGAAGCAAAACACGGTCCTAAGACAAGGCATAAAAGCAGTTAAAACAATAACAATAAACATTAAAACTTAAGTAGTGAGTCACGTACCAGACAATATAAGCTATCACGCCAGTCCACAGCAACTGCAGCTTCCGTTATCTAAGAAACGGCACATGCACACCGGCTATAATCTCTAAAACAACATCCATCCATCCATCCATCCATCCTCAACCGCTTATCCGAGGTCGGGTCGTGGGGGCAACAGAGAGATATAATCTCTCCACCTTGACCTGGGTCTTCCCCGAGGACTCCTCCCAGTTGGACGTGCCTGAACACCTCCCTAGGAAGGCGCCCAGGGGGCATCCTTAACAGATGCCCAAACCACCTCAATTGGCTCCTTTTAAACGTGAAGGAGCAGCGGCTCTACTCCAAGTTCCTCTAAAATAGCCGAGCTTCTCACCCTATCTCTAAGGGAGATGCCAGCCACCCTCCTGAGGAAACCCATTTTGGCCACTTGTACCCGTGATCTTGTTCTTTCGGTCATGACCCAACGAACATTTGCCCAGTAGATGGTGAGCTTTGACTTCCAGCTCAGCTCTTGTTTCGTCACAACGGTGTGGTAAAGCGATTGCAATACCGCTCCCACTGCTCCGATTTTACAGCCAATCTCCTGCTCCAATGTCCCCTCACTCGCGAACAAGACCCCGAGGTAGTTGAACTCCTTCACTTGGGGTAAGGACTCATTCCCTACCTGGAGTAGGCACTCCATTGGTTTCATGCTGAGAACCATGGCCTCAGATTTAGAGGTGCTAATCCTCATCCCAACCGCTTCACACTCGGATGCGAACCGATCCAGTGAGTGCTGAAGATCACGGACTGATGATGCCATCAGGACCACATTATCTGCAAAATGCAGCGATGAGATCCCCAGGGTACCAATCCGCAATCCCTCCCCACCACGACTACGCCGAGATATCCTGTCCATGAACGACCGGGCTCCGTGGCAAACCTGGCCACCAGGCGCTCACCGACGAGCCCTTCCTCTGGGCCTGGCTCCAGACGGGGGCTTCCTCCGGGCAGGGTAACTCTTCCTCTCTTGTTCGATTCCATGAGGGGTCTTGTAAAACAACGTGGCCACTTATATGCAACTTGTTCTGGGCGGTCCTAATAAATGATGATTCTAAAAATAAAAAAATAAAGGACTCTGAAAAGGACTCAAACAGGAAGAAAATATCCCTCACACAGGAAGCAAATCGAAAGCAAATGGATATGATAGAAATCATAGCTTAACAACCTATTAAATCCATGCAAAACACATCATTTGGTTGAAATGGCTGTTTGCACTGAAGTTAGTACTTAAAATGCACCAGACATTGCCTGGGTTCTTAGCTTATCATACCAATGAAGCTCAGAGTTATCGCTATTTAAATAATAAAGATGACCGGGTCATTTTAATGTCTTTCAGAGTCACAGTTCTCACTCACTGATACAGGTGGAGACCCGTATGAAAGCTGGTATTGTCTGTACCCAGACTGCATGTATGTACAGTCAGTCCTACCACACGACACCAAGACAGACCATATCAAACAAGTATTCAATTCCAAGGTATGAATGGATGCCACCAATGTGTCATTTCCCTGGCCATCTGTCCCTTTCCTCGGTGAGTCAACCCATGTGCTTCCTGTAAGACAGATGCTACCAATCCCGCGGGCAGGACTGGTCATCCATCTCCTGACCTAGGAGGTCATATACAGTTTTACCTGTCACCATCAAAATGTGGTGGGCTTCGTATCCTGCTGCCTACTTCTCTGCCTGGTCTGCCACTGCGTTTCTTGGGCGACCAAGCTACCTGACCCATCATGTCCCTTACACTTGACTCTTGCTACTTCTGCAGGTAGTTTTAATGGTTCTACCAATCTTTTCATATCCTTCTCATGTCTTATGGGTGTCCTGGCTGCCGTGAGAAAACTTGCTCTCATCCACTGAGTTCAACCTGCACTACCCCTACCACATAGGCTGAGTCGGTATAAATAGTTACTTTCTTCCCTTCTGCTCCCTCTAGCACTGCTATCACTGCCTGCAACTCGGCCAACTGAGCTGATGGTTTGTCCCTGAATCTTTCTCCCTTCAACACTTCCATTCTGTCTTACTACTGCGAATGCTGTCTTCAGCCGCTCAGATTTTCGTCACTCCTGCTGCATGTCTTGTGCACGGTGGCTGTCTTGTCTCCACTGGGTCTAAGGTCACACTGATGTACAAGAGTACATGTCTACTTCCCCCTTTTTTCTGGAAAAGCACGCCATTGGCTGTTTGTGCTTTTTCAGAAACATCCAGGAAAAATGGCAAGGTGTAGTCAGGCACGGCGAGTGAAGTGGCCGATATTAACAGCTGTTTCAAGGTGATGAAAGCATTTTCAGCCTCTGGAGACCAGTCAAGTGCCGCAGAGAGATTTCACATGCCATGGGTGTTGACTAGTTGTTGAAGGGGTGAGGTGAGATCTGCATAGGCAGGGACAAACTGACGGCTGTACCCAGTGAGACCCAATAATGACAACATGTCTTTCACCGTCCGGGGTTTGTGATGATGAAGAATGGAAGACATGTGGCCTGAAGAAATGCCGGTGCCTTTGGCTGATATCAGCCGGCCTAAAGAGTAGACCTGAGGGCGACAACATTGCAGCTTGGTTTTGGAGACTTTAAATCCACATTGCAGGAGTCGTAGCAACAATTCCTGTGTAGCCTGGAGACAGGCTGTTGGCGTGGGGGCAGCAAGCAGAATGTCGTCAACGTACTGGATCAGTGTCACTCCTTCAGGAAGGAAAATACCAGTAAGTTGTGCCTTAAGAACCTGCTTGAATATTCCCTGTGAGAGATTAAATCCCTGCGGTAACTGGGTGTAGTGATACTGACACCCACGGTAAGTGAAGGCAAATGTCACGGAGCTCCTCAGCCAAAGGAAGGCAAAAAAGGCATTGATTGATGCAAATGAACCACTTGTGTTCTGGAGTATACACTGACATTGCAGTGTAAGGATTTGGAACCGGTATGGTAGGAGTGGAGACAACTGCGTTAATGCGCTTGAAGTCATGGGCCATCCTGTATTTACCTGTGTCATGTTTTTCAATGGGAAGGATAGGAGTGTTCCAGGCTGAACAGGCATGTTCTAACACTCCAGCACGAAGAAGACCCGTAACCATGTCTTCCTGTCCTGCTTCGGCCTCAGGTTTATGCTTGTACTGAGCTTGCCAAATAGGAGTGTAGTCTGTGAGGGTGAATGTAATGGGAGGGGCGTGTCTACAATGCCCTACATCTGTGCTTCCTCCTGACCTAAGGTGAGGAGGTAAGGCTTCCAACATGGCCCCTGTGTCTGGATGATCTGTGCGCTCCCTGCCTTGACTTCACTCAATTTGGAGGTGTTCTAACTTGACTATATCTATGGTACCCTGACAGATACGATTTCAGTGAGGGTGAAAATTCAAGGGACTGAAACCTCTCCGGGCGACTGATACCACTCTAAGAGATCCTCAGACAGAATAGCGTCAGCTACCACACCTTCAGGCCCAACCCATATGACAGATAATTTGACTTCCCATTCTGCTCCCTCAATTTGGTGAAAGGCCTGCTGATAAATGTCATCCCCCTCTCTGTCATAAAATAGAATGACATGGAGAGGATCAGGGGGAGGTGCATAAGGATGGAAGCACTGGATCCAAGGATGCCACTGGTGAAAGAGGGAGAGAATTCCACCATGGCCCGTGCCCTCAGGCAAAAGACACCCCCAATAAATGTCTGCCCATAGTCCAGCTGCTGTTGGGGAAACATCTGCTGATAACAAAAGCTGTGATGAGGTGGAGGTGGTTGATAGGGAGCAGTTCACTGAGTATTAATTGGGAAACTATACTTTAAGTCCAAGTTGGTGGGGAAGTATTGTTGATGCAATAAATTTATGTTCAAAAGTTTGTCCAGCCGCAGTTGTATGCAGTGGTTTAGTGAATGGCAAATGTTCAGTTTTTCCCGAGAACCCCACAAGTGGAACGCTGGTAGACAGGAGAGATGTTGGGACCTTGCCAGACATGGTAGAAAATCTAGCCCCTGAGTCCACTATAAATGGGAGTTCTCTGTCCATAACCCGCAACTGCAGGTAGGGATCTGCCAACCATTCCTGCTCCAGGGGTCCCTGGCCTCCTCAGTATGGGCCCTGCCTGTGGCCTTCATCAGCTGGCCACAGCGGGAATTGTTGTGCATGTGGAGCCGCTCCTCCATAGGGAGCCATCATCGGACCCCCACATGTAGATCCACCTCGACCACCTCTCCAGGAGGATGGAGCACCTCCTTGGGTGTTCTGCGGACACTCCCTCACCCAATGGGCCGAACTTCCACAAATGAAACACCCCGCCCCACCTTCAGGTGGACCCCCAGAAACACGATGACCACCCCAGCCTCTCATCCCGTGCCCTCCTCTCATGTATGACCCTTGCTGAGGGCGATTTGGTCCCCACTGATTTTCATAACCTCCCATTGTGCAGGAGCAGGGGCAAAGGGCCCTGCTCCTGGGCTTGTGGCACCTGTACTGGTGGCTGCTGTACCAACTGTCGCACTTCTGCCTTTTTCTCCTTCTTACCCTCACTAGCCTTCTTCTTGGCGTCCTCCAGCTGCAGCTTTAAGAGCTGCACCTGGGCTGAGTCTGTCTGCCCCTGTTCTTTTTCTGTCCTGGTGATGCTTCATGTGGTATTATGTGCCTATCCCACTGGTCACTAGCACAGCCTGGAATGTCAGGATTAGCTTCCATTGCCTCTCGCAATTCTACTGGTAACCCTGCTAAGACTGCTTTTCTAAAAATAAAAGTGGGCCTGTCAGATGATCCTGGGTGTGTCCTCTAGAATATGCCCACATTCCTCCTCTGCTCTACAGATGCATTCTACGGCAATCTAACTCATCTCTGGCTTTCTTCCACTTCCTTTTAAACCCCTGTCTCTTCTCTTCCTTTAAATAGTCCTCTAACCTGTCTTTAACTAACAAATCAGCTGCCATTGCCAATTCTACTGGAGTTTTCTCACCTGCCTCGCTTGAGCCCCATTTCCTCCACTAACTTATCATACAACTTTCATATAACTTCCTTATCCTCTTTTGGCACCGCAGACATTAGCTGCTGAAGAATAGGCTCCCACTGGTACCTATCTCTGTCTACTGGCCAAAATCTGCACACTCCATGCCAAATTCTCCGTCAATTCTGATTCCCTTTTTTTTATCTCCCCTACCGCCCCTACACGCTCACAGACCTCAGCAGCTCGTCCCTGCTACCCTGTCACGCGCACTCTACTCCTTAAAACGTTGATCACACAAAGTCTCACACACTGTACAAATAACATGTTTATACACTACAACACAGCCAAACAAGATGTTTATACAATGCAACACAGACAAATAAGATGTTTATACACTGCAGTAAAATAGGCCTTTCTCTGTATCACCTTAATTTATTATTGGACCGAAAACTCTATCTCGGTCAAACCAAGGTGGATTCTACCGACACCGTATCGGGAGATCACACACTCTGTGTCATTTTACCTGGGAGCGCCTTATTGGGGCGACACAGTCTTGCTCGCCTCTCTGATTTTCCGTCTGTATTAAGAGAATTTAATGCTTAGGGGACTCAAATCCCCGGGCCTCTCACCATTTTATTTAGACGGACTTTAACCCCCTGGGCCTTTCACCCAATGCTTGGAGGGACTCCAACCTCTCCAAGCCTTTCACCAAATGCTTAGAGGGTCTCGAACCCCCTGGGCCTTCCACCCACACGCGATATATTAATACTTCTTATATCTCAAAGTATAATTCTACTAGGATGATGTGACAGAATGACAGTACTAGAATTGAGCAATTCTCAATCACAGACCTCAATAAAACAGGTGTCTGCTGAAGGAAGCGAGATTTGATTATATCTGAGTATTTAATCAGTAAAATACATTTATCCACCTATTTCCATGGGTGCAATCACCAAAATGTGTGTACTTAGCATAACATTGTTCTCTGCAACACAGCCTGGCTACACCCTGTTCTTCCATAATACTCTGTGATACCCAGCTGTGCCTACAGACACTTTCCCATTGTAACTTTTCCCGCCATGTGAGCTTGCAGCCAGTATTCCATTGTGACCAACCCTTTTGGCTGTATTCCATAGCAGGGTTAATTAACATTTGTTTACCTGTGGGTGTCACAGGTAAACAAACCCCCACGGAGGACAACCCTAAACGCAGATTCCATAAGTATTCGACCAATCAGACTATTCCTCTTGTGCACAGGTTCTCAACCTTTTTTGGGCCAGTGCCCCCCTATCCATCTCTAACCGCCCCCCATCAAATACCATATAAGCGAATTCCCCTGAATATGAATGATTATTATTATGAAGAGGATATTATTATTGTTCTTAGAATAATTGTTGTTATGATGATAGTTCCTATTGTTTTAATCAAAAGTCATCAAAAATGCACATCATTTAATGACAAACAGATTTCATTGTTCCCAGTGGGAAAGAAATTGCATGAACAGACCTGCTCGACGCCTCATTAAATTGAATTTCAAATGCATTAATTCTTAACTGAAATGTGATTAGCCAACGGTTTATTTTTTAAATTTTGATTTAACTGCCGGTCGTTACTTAGTGAGTACTGTACGCCTGGTGTTTCTCTGCGGGCTGCAGTGTTGTATAGCTTCAGCCGTAGTGTGCCTGAATTATCAAGTCCAAGCTTTTGCTGTACTTGGACTGAATGTGGAGGACTTTGCTGAATCCTTGCTCAACTAGATAAGTTGTTGGGAAAGCAAGAAGCAAGCAGTCAACCATGTTTGTCTGAAAGGGCTGGACCACCCAGATGGGAACACTGAGGTCCAGGAGGTACCTGAAGCAGATCTCCAGGTCGGCCTTAATCATTTTCAGGTGGTCATCTTAAATGAGGAGACGGTCATTGGCAAACACTTCGGACACCTGTAATGAGTATATCAGCAAATCTGAACAGGTTATTTTATTATATTTATTATGGTAGCATACAGGCTAGGCATATGTAGGAATATAATAATGGGCATTATTCTGCACACTATTGCTACTAATATCAGCCTAATAATAGTGCAACATAATGTAGCCTACAAAATATTAATTATAAGAACCTTTGTCAACTGCGGGAAATGGGCAAACTGCCGCCTGCCTATGCTCTGCTTGTACAGATCGACCCTGGAGGTGAGACTGTTGATGACGGCCTTGCACTGAACGAGAGTAACGCCATTTCCTTGGAGTTTTAATGTGACTTCTTCCATTTTTTTCAAAAAAGTCTGCGAGGTACATGATTTCGCAGCAGCTGGATGACACCTGTTTTCCCAGAGCTGCATCAACCTCCTCCAGAAACTCCATGATTGTGTCGAACAGCCCACGAAAACGAGCAAGGCCGTTTCCCTTTGAGAGCCAGCGGACATCAGTGTGTAGAGGAAGACGTTCAAATGTTTCGTTGTTTTCCTGGCACAGCTGTCGGAACGGTCTGTCATTCAGGGCATGGACATTTATTTTGTTAACTGTCTTGATATGGAGAGATTCATGGAGAGCTGGACTTTTACATTTGGCCACAAGGTGGCCGTGCAAGACACAATGGACTGTCAACACATGCCGGACCTGCTATAGGAAAACAGACTTTTACTATAATAAATACAATTTCTGCTGCTTTTTGTTGTAAATGTGTGTGTGTGTATGTGTGTGTGTGTATATATATATATATATATATATATATATATATATGTGCACACACATTTACAACAAAAGCAGGTATAACCATATATGTTTTAGTAGGTTATGTCTTCTTGCTGACAAAGTGTGGAAACCAGGCTTTTGCTTTATTTACACGTTTTCCAACACAGAACTTGCTGACAATAAGATCATGTTTTAAAGACTACATAACCATGCTTTTGGCGTACAATGACTTTAAATAAAGCTTTTCAAACTGTTAGTCCATTTTCTATTTAAAGATAAGTCGACAGTTGAGCCAATTGAATGCATTGTTAAAAAATGGGTTTTCTGTGGTTTTTAAGCATTGCATTAATGTAGCGGGCCATGTTGAAGCAAGAACAAGAATTTTGAAGCAAATCGCACTTATTTTTGATGAATCATTGAATATATTAACTTTTAATCAAGTAAAAGCATTTTGAGCTGACAAAGTGTGGAAGCCAGGCTTTTTTTTGCATTACATTGCCTTTAAATAAAGCTTTTCAAACTGTTTGTCCATATTCTGTTTAAAGAAAAGGCGACAGTTAAGCCAATTGAATGCCTTGTTCAAAAATGAGTTTTCTGTGGTTTTTATGGTTAGCATTAATGTAGCAGGCCATGTTTAA
>JAODUG010049598.1:0-15787 GCA_027564795.1 Aphredoderus sayanus
GTCTGTGTAAGCTGTAGAATTAGGTTTAGCGCCTTCTATCTGCCACAAAGGGCTAGTGATTTGGGTCATTTTGACCCGAAGGACATCGCAAGGGTTAAAGTGAATATTTTTGTTTTTCCCGCTTTGAGTTCAGTTCAGCTTGTCTAAAACAAGACAGGCTGTGGCTTTCTTGAGCCAAGTGTGAATTGAAAACATTTACTCTCATGAACAGGCAAGGAGTCTCACTAATTATGAAACAGAGTAGCTCTTCTTTGCTTTATTAAACAACTTCAACACGTTAGCCATACAGCAGAGAACCATGGCACCTTCTGTGTCATTCCTCATATTCAACCACCAAAAAGCCAACATCAGCACAGTTGGTCACTTGCAAGTGAAATGGTCTAGGGCTAATCCCTACCATGTAAGACCCATTGTTGCACTGGCGCAACATCACTTTTAGCACTCTAAAAAACACATTTGCACATTTTATTTATGTTGAAAAAGCACATTTACATTCCCATTTACATTATTGTCTTGCCTCTCTAAGCCATTGGATAGTTAATGTGTCAATAGGTCTAGCCATTAGGCCATACACGCATTCCACCTCCAAACTTTCCCGGAAATACATCTCCTTGTTTCATTTGAGTGGATTTATCGACATTGACGTAAGTAAATTCCATGAAACACTTTTTTTGTGATTGTTAGAACAGTTAATGTACATATACAATTATTGTGGATTGCATGCATCAGATTGGATTTTCAGCTTGTTGTGTCTTGGGTGCTAATGGTAGCTAAAATACCAAGTGCACCTTGCACATTACATGGAGACATTACACTTCTCAAATGTTCAAATACATGATGCATACATACAGAAATACAATGTATTTGATGATTCCCACTTTATAAATGTGTAATTTGTTATAAATGGAATGTGGGGATGTAAGAGGTCTGGGGGTTTGTATATTCATTTACATTTTAGAATGTTAAGTAGAGAGCACATTAGGTTAGCCAGACAATATTCTGTGACTTCAGTGGAGGTATTGCATAAACGGGGTTAAAGGAGGTGTAGCAAGGATTTGAGAGTCACGGGACTTTATTTAACAGGAGCTAGTTAAATAAAGAACAAAGGTGAGCAAAATGTTGTAAATCAAAAATCTGCTCCCTTCCTTTGGAGTCTGTTGGTGTGAATGTGTGCGCATTCATGTGATTTTAGGCAAGGTAGATTCAAGGTAGATTTAAGGAAAAGAGGCCATGATTTGTCAGAAATGTTGAGGTAGCCAGAAAAATCGAATTTGATAGAGCTGAGAGCTATCAACCAGAGAACATTTTGTCACCTGGCATTTCTGTCACTAATAGCTGATGGATGTCTGACATTTCTAACAAATTACACAAAATGTACAGTATTGCTCTAAAATCCTAACTAAGTCATGGGGCAAAGTAAGCTTGCCTCAGGGGGGAGAATTTATAGAAAGTTGTAATCCTACCCAATATCAAAAGTTGGTGAAAATTCTCTAACCGTTTATTTATAATAATGTTTTCCCCAATTTACTGTCTCAAACTACAATTTCTAAATTGTACATGTAGCATTTGGTGAGAAATGTGAATGAATGTTCATATACAGTAAAGTTACATACTGTCTGTCCCAATCGGGTTATACCTATAGGGGTATCCTTGTATATGAATACACTCTTAATTAATAAATACAATATGCATAGTACTGCTTTAGATTAAAGCTGATTAAACATAATGAAGTCATGTGATTCTAAACCACATACATTCTTTTATATGTTTATACAACGAATAGTGTGCTAAAATGAAGTAATACTTATACACATATATAATGGTGATTGTCTGCAGCAGGGAGTCAACAGTCTTGATAATGTTATAATTTGCTTTGTTGAATACAGTTAGCATAAATGTTTTTTTCCCATGGCGCCAAGTGTATATTTGTGCAAGTACAGAGGGAGGGAATGGGTCAAACGGATCCAGATCCATGGGCCTGAGTTACCAGAGGTCTGATGTACCACCCTGTGGGCACTGGACAGGAATAGGCCCCGTCGTATTTAAGGAATTTGTGGCCAAGAAATCCTATTACTTCCTCCAGGAGGGACTCCAGACATTCCACAGCTGGGCTTGAATCCTCCTCCTAATTGTCCAGAGGTCTGACTATCTTTTTGCCCAAGCAGCGTGTAACTAGTCAAGTCATTCATGCTGGGGTTGACTCTGTCTGTCTGTACCCACAGGAGGCACCTACTCTCTCTGTCAGGGGCAGAGAGTGGCTTGGCCTCCAGGCCTTGGACATCTGTGAAAACATCATGGCTGACTGCCTCAGAGGGGCCCAACCATGGCCCTAGACATGGATATGGAGGGTCTCATGTTGGGAGCCAGTGTAGAGAGTTACATCAGAGGCCCCCGACCAGTCCAGACCACCTGCTGCTTAAAGCACACCAGCACCCCACATAAACAAGCAGCAACAGTCTAATGGCTCAGGGGTTAAGAGCAAGGCAGACTGTAGGATACATGTTTGTGGAAATGTTCCACCGCAGAGATTGAACTACACACACACACACACACACACACACACACACACACGCACACATCACATTAACCATTGTGGCCTTTCGCTCTGCGCCTGAAATATCGCAGAACATTAACATTGCTGACACATGTACAGTATAGCCTACCTCAGGCAAAATAAAACCTCACACTTAAACCACCTGGCACGGTGCAAAGCATTCTGGGCCAGTAAACCAGCAGAATCTGGAAGGAAGCCAAAGCGCCCCAGTCAACATGCTGGAATCTAGCCACACAATGCCCAGCAGGTAAATAAATAGCAGGAAACATACGAGGAGCTGTGGTATGGCTTTCTTAATAACAGCTGTCAGGTTGTAACTCTAGTATAAAAAACAAAGCCATTCTAAAGGAAAGATTATGTTGTGAGACATGATCTACTGACCGATAAAGAGAAGAGAGGGAGACACATAGATTGAGAACAATTATGGAATGATGGAGAAGAGAGAGAGGTGAGGACAGTTCATTTTGATGTATTTAAGGCAGCTGTACTTCATTTGGATTCTGTGAGTCAGTCAAAGGAAATATTTTTCCTTACGTGTACCTGCAGTTGCCCAGAGTGGTTGGCAGTGGAAATTTCCATGGTAACACACTGAAAGCCTGAACAGAACAGTCCATTTTTTTGTGTAGAACATTTGTATGGCATGTTAACACTATCTTATAGTAACGAATAAGGCTACTGCAGCTTTTGCTTTGCACCAGCAAGTCTGGGCACAAATAATCAATTGTCATCTATTGTGTTTAGAGTGAATTGAAATGTGAGTTACTATAAGAGTATTTAAAGTGTGTACATGGTGTTCTGGAAGAAGCTATCATTTTTATATAACAGCATTAATAATTGACAGTAATGTCCTTATATTATCTATGGAACACAAACGTACGAGTTTCTTTTATAAAGGACAATCTTTATAAAAAAAGCTCTTTAAAATATTTGTACTGCAATGTATATAAATATAGTTACATTTTCTATAAATTTGTCAGACTTGTGATTTGTCTAAAAAATATTGCCATGCTCAAGGCTTTTGACCTGTGACTCAACAAGAGGGGGTCAACCACAATACACAATTAACGATTTCATTAAATATCATCATTGATATTATGATGTCCCAAACCACTCCCAGTTAAAGGAGTACTGGTCTAAGGGAATCAGGTCATGCTCCAGACAGCCAAGGGCTTCCTGGGGTCATCTTAGTTCACTCCACCTGGAATCTTAACAAGTAAACACTCCAACAGGGGAAGTTACCACTGAGACAAATTACCAAGCGATTATAGTCCTCGACTCGCTGAGCAAGCCTATCATGCCATTGCAGTCATTTTCATTCACTCCCCTGCTAACAGGTTTAGGACACTTTAAATTGGGCCTGGTCCTCTTCAGCATCTGGACCTTGTTACTATGGGAGCCAAATGAAAGGATGCATGTTAACATTTGATACACTGCACCCCACCACCACGTGAAGAACAAATAGCTAAAATGGTGCATGAAAAAACATTGCGTGGTAGGACACATTCTTTTCGGGACTTCTAACGAGATCAGCCGCGAGCGGCTTTAGATCTGCATTGTATGGTTATTTTGACCGTATTAATGTATGGGGGAATGTATCTGTAGCTACCGTATATCTGAGCAGAATTCCTTGCCCACAGACTTCAGAGAAATGTCCTTTGAAGGCTTTGGCATACAGATAAGCACCATACGGGGCATATGAGATAGCAGCTCTCAAAGATAGACTGTTCCTTGTTGAGATTTGAACCAGGACTGAACAGTGACTGGAAAACAGTTATAAGTTTCAGCTCACAGTCGTTTGAAACGCTACTATCAGAGTGTACGCGGTTGTAGGAGGAAGGGTAGAGAATGTTGCGAACCTATGAGCACTGTATGAGGAGGAGTAGTGAGGAATTCATAACATACTGTAGCTGCAGGACATCTGTGTGTCAAACCAAACCGACAAAATGTTTGTAACACCGGTTTAAACAATGCTGGCTGTGACTATTTCTGCACTTACAGGTAATTTTGATTACATTATATGCATAATGTTTGGTAAGTTTTTAAATGGTTTCTACATGATTTAGATAACAAATATGCTTCAGATATCCTATTCAAATATCTTCAGGTATCTGAATAAAAAAAAAACTTATTTCATGTTGACTATTTTGCTAAATAATTTGTTGCCATTCACAAGCTAATCTGAGAGATTATTACACAAAAGGAAAGATTTTGGCTTAACCACAGAAAACAGCAGAACATTTAATTGGAGTAACCATTAGCATGACACTGACACAATTAAAACAACATAACTGTATTAACCATTGGCTCAACAGGCTTTGCTATTTGCTCTAATAGATTGCTTTATGCAAATTCGCCTATTTAATTTCCTTACATCTGTGAACCAAATGTTCTTGTTTTGTTCGCTAGCTGATGTCCACCTGCTCCTCATGCTTTCTGCCAACATTCATAGACAAAGTTGTTTGCTACAGAGTTCAGGCAAACCAATGCCCTTCAAGACTGGCATGGTGTGACATGTGTGCTTCACTATGGGATGGAACCCTGCTTTGAGATGGAACCCTGCCCTGAAAAACGTCCATGATAATCTGGTTCGAACAATGGCATAGCAACTGATGGGGAAAATAATCTGCAACAGATCGGATCATTGAAAGAAAGTTTTCCTCAATATTTACTATATTGTACTAGGCCTCACTTTCATGAAATACACAGAATCAAAGGCACCGAGTAGACAGACGATAATTAGGCAGCCTACAGTATTACTGTAGGAATGGCTTACCATCAAAAAAAGCAAGTGGCACTTATTAGGTCTGGCTTCCCATGTGTGCTTGGTTAAAGGAGTACAGACATATAGGTAAATTGACTTGAGCTCAAGAGACAGACTCAAAGGGATGCAAGTGCACCTCATAAACAAAGGCTTTCATGAGGAAGGGATGCACATCAAAATTGTTTTGCTACTATCAGCGTTTTCCACACAAGTCAGACATTAGAGTAAAATATGCTGCCACAGGTTTTAAGGGGTTAAAGGCAACAACTACCGGTTTTAGCGGTGTTACTTCTGGTGCTGGGCCAACAAGTTCTGGCGAGCAGAGGTAGTCTTGGCAAGTGTTCTGTTTTGTAATTGAGAATTAATATCCCCATGACAAAATATAAAACCTCAACCCGAAAAAGCACCTGCATCTACATTGTTAAAGAGGAACACACATGTGGAAATGTGTTTTATATGTGCATATACGCCCACAGCGCCCACAAAGAAAGTGTGTGAGTGTGTGTGAGAGAGAGAGTCTCACAATTCAAGTGGGGATTTGTGCACACACAATTCTGGCTTGTAACTGCATCCTAAATACCTCTGCTCTAACAACAGGCACAATCCAACTACCACTAAATATTCTACCCAGGTTTCTACTACCAAAGAACAAATTAAACTAAAGTTAAGGATGAAACCCCATAGTAATGTACAATTCTGATGTGTCTGAAGTATTTTTCCTAGGTCTGTCAAGAGAGAAAATTTGCATGCATTCATAGAACCACAATATTGAACATTTTGAATAACATATTGACAAATCCCTCATACTCTATTATCTTTGTTCACATAACTGCTGTACAGGTATACAGTAAATTACTTCATACATTGGCCCTGAAGATGAAATACTCTACCGGGTCTAGTAAAAACAAGAACGGATGTAAGAGTGTTTTACATATGATTTAAAACCTTGTTGCAACAATCTGCTGTGTAACTTGTAACAAATTTGAAATGTTCTGTATGTATTTCTGTTGATGTCTATATTACTCTATATAATTACTTACAGTTGTTGGGTTAAAGTAGAAAATCAATTCTAGAAAATGAATATGACGGCTTTCCACATGATATCATCACTGTACAGAAACTGTATCTTGGAAACTATCCAAATATAAAACAATGCAACAACCCAACTCTAATAATAACTATACCTCAGCATCAACACAAAACATATGAGGCACATTCTGTCATGTTGGTAAAAAAATATTTAATTACATGCGCATGCAAGCCTCAAACCACAGCCGAAGTATAGCAAGACTATATTAAGTGGTCTATCGGTTTTATACAAGTGTTTAAACTCTAGAGACCATCTATGCTATTGGTTTAAGTGTGGTGGGGCATGTTGGGTGGCCCCATAATGACAGTTAGAAACTGAATCAGCAATTCTCACCACCAAACTGCCTCGGAATACAGGGTCAGGTGACTAGCTTAGTATGGTCAGACCTAGCAATGCTGTGCTTGATCCTTTCTCCACAATACACTTCTATCTTCAACACCCTATAAAGCCAATAAAACCACCACAATGTGAGACTGGTAAGCCTGCCAGCCAAGTCTGGGTTCAACAGTGATTGTGTAGAAATCTGTTAGCAAGTGAAAGATTCCAATTTTATGCTTTGATCAAGCCACTGCTTATGTCATGGTCCATTACCTTGCTATGAAGTGGCTTTAAAAATATTTAAATGTACCAAACGTTTCCTTCAATCTCAAATTGACAGAGATGTGTATGCTGTGAACCATGTTTTGAACAAGCCAGTTAATACAAAATAATCTTGAGGTATATGGTATATAGGCATAGAGGCTGCAGCACTTCCATTTTCCCTCGCTACAGATCAGCAGATGTGAACACACAAACAAATGCCTGACTTGAAACACTTGAGGCCTGAGTCAATGGAAAAGAACTCTGTGGCTTCCTCCTTCGCACAACTTCTGCAGCCATTTTTGAATATCTTCCCAAATAAAAGCACAGAAATACACACATACAAGAATAATATTGCTGGGTGTACTGGTTCCAGGCCAACATAATCACAGCCAGTGTGACAAACACGCCATGCCTCTGTCTTGGCTACGTCTGAAACAGGATAGCTAGTGGACCTACAGCAGAACAAAGTAAATCCCCTTTCAATTTTTCCTTCTGTCTTTTTTTTCAACAACAGGAAATGCTGACGTTGACTTTGGCTGCTTCATATAGCCATAAGACTTTCATTAATATGAGAGTGGGGCTGAAGCACAAACAGCACTTCTTTTAGCCTGCCTGTCTCACATTGCAAGAGCTGAAAGAAAATGTAATCAAGCACTTTGCTAGCTTGGGTGTTATTTTTGTGACTATACCAAAACTGTCTGGGAAGAAAAGGCTCCTCGAACATTTTTCATGCAAGACAGAGACATTCTATCACATGACAGTGTGGAGCAGGGCTGTCCTTGGCCGGTGTTAACACATACTGTAGCTTGAAGCCTTTTGGTATCTTGGTGAGGTGTTTAGGCCAACCTCAGTCAAACCATTATGACTATAACCACACCAACTGACAGTAAACCAACTGGATGCTTCCTTTAGCCAGGTTTCAAAGCTTTGGTCCATTTGCAGTGACACGTAGCCTATATGTCAAGGAATACTATTGGTTAGGCCAGGACGTGTCTGGCCTATCAGACAGGCCTATTTGAGCAAGATTCTAACCCATATCCTTTCCTTAATACTTGTAATTATAGTCACTGTAAGTTGATTTAGATCAAAGGCAATTGTGAAGTGTATACTGTGTGTGTGTGTGTGCGTGTGTGTGTGTGTGTGCGTGTGTGGGGGTGGGTGTGTGTGCGTGTGTGTGTGCATGTGTGTGTGTGTGTAGAAAGCTGTGTAGAAGCGTTTTGAGGCTTAAGGATAGGCAACACTTTAACACGCTCCTATAGCTTCACACATGGATCTACTGTCTGCTGATGTGTGTTGCCAAGAGCCATCCCTTATAGTTCTTATCACCATCTGCACTGAGCCATTATCAGTGACAATATGTCCAGGGTTCAATATAGGGCCACTCTAAAAATGTACAGGGGCCCATACAAGTGCCCTCCAGTTGACCTCAGCCAGCAACCCCCCCGCGCCAACAACACCCAGTAATCTCCTAAGCAGAGCTCTTCAAAACATGTTTTGCACCGCCCCCACCAGAACACGTGGACACAGTATTGGTCCAGACTACAATGACCTACCATTCTAACCATTCACAGACAAGAACAAAAGCTACCAGGTTAGGTTACAGATGGACCAATATTAACATTATATACACAATATATACTATGTTTAAAATGTTATTCTGTTTTTATTTCTTAAAATATTTCACTTCCTCATTTCTCATTTTTTTCCTTGTCTTTGTCTCATGCTGTATGTCCCTACATTCTGCTGATGACCAGCTAGCAGTCTTTCATCACAATGACGGAATACAAACTGCATGCACCCCAGGGGGCTTGCTAATCGTAAGCACTCTGAAAACATTCTTCTCAGTAATAAAGTCCCTGTAAATTAAAACCAGCTGACTGGTCCCAAAAATAAGTCTGACAAAGAATGCCATTCCTCGGCCAAAAATAAAGTCTGTTGACAAATGTTAGCCCCCCCAATTAAATAAAGAAGGAAAAACTCAAAGCAATGAGGTAATAAACCTAGTTAAGCAATTGCAACACGTCAACAGTCAGAGCCAGACACTTTATTGTTTGCTTCATTTAAAACCATCAGTGGTTAAATATACCTTGATCAATTATTGGGTTGAGCTCAGAGCTAACGAATAACCTGTTAAATAAGATAGGAAAAACAGTTTCATGTAGCAAGCATGGCATTGTACATAGCCAACCTGCTATTTAAATGTACAACGTTGTAATAGAGGCTCCCACTCATAGAGCAATGGAGGTGCCCCTCCCCCAACCTTGAGTATTCTACTCAAGGTTGAACAGTATATTACTGTAAGGGGGTACCTTTAACTTGTATTTCTTTTTCTCCCCCACCATCCCTCTTCCTGAGGAACTGCTGACACAACAGAATCCAGACGTGAAGCTCAAAACCCACAGCTGCATGCACCCATAATCTGCTCCACGCAGATAAAAAGATAACCGCTTTGTCTGACTGTGTTTCTCTATATAGCTCAGTCTCCTTCTCTCCCCCATCCCCCACTTTCACTGTACTCCAGGTCTCTCTTTCAGCCTCTGTCTTTCTGTTGAGCCCACGCAGTGTAGGTTTGCACTGAATACACTTCCAGTAGGCTCAGGAAATAGATCAGCAATTTCTTAGGTTTGGACATAATCTTGGTGGGATACAACATCTCTTGGCGTACATTTGTTAAACTATTTATCTCCTTACTTTCTCCTCAGTGAATGGATATTAGTGTAAAAGCCAGAGCATTGATTATTTTGTTTATTTGTGTGAGTCTATTGTAACCTAAAGCGTTATTGGTCAAATCCCTGGGTGATGAGAAAACACACTCTACACAGATGAACACACTTCCACACGCCATGAATGAACGTTGCACACGCCCTCACCTCCCCTGCCACTGGGTCAGCAAGGTGTTAGGTGAGAGTATGGAGGTATGCACATGCACGAAGTGATGCTGGTTAACACACAATGGGAGCACAATGGGAGAAATCGTAATGTCTTAACCCTCCTGTTGTCCTCGGGTTTGAAACGCACTACCTTCTTCCGCCAGCAGATGGCGCCACCTGCTTATGTTTTGATAGCTTACATAGATATCATGTGTCTGTGTAAGCTGTAGAATTACAATTGGCACCTTCTGCGTTAACCAGAAGGTAGTGAGTTGGGTCAGTTTGACCCGGGTGAAAACATGAAGATTAATGTGTCCGTATACATACACACACACACACACACACACACACACACTCACTCTAGTCCAAAACAATTATTAGTGATATGTATTTACTAACTAAGCAAGCTCACAACATCAGGAGGGAAATGTCCAATGTTAAAGGCCACATGTATTTTCAATTTCCATTTTCAAGTGAATGCCATTGGGGGGTCAGAAAAGTCGAGTGGGTTAAGTGTTGGACTCCGAGCCAGAAGGCTATGGGTTAAAGCCCCAGAGCTATCCTACCTGTAAGCCCCCTTACAGTATATATTGCATACAGTAACCCATATTATGCTCCTTCCAGCTGAAAATTGTGTTGTAGAATATATTTTGCCATGAATAACTAACTGAAACTGAAAACTGAAAAATAAGTTTAACATTAAAAATACATCCTTCTGTCCTTTTGATCAACAACGTATAACTTCTCTTGTGGCTTCCACTGTCCACACAATCCCACCAAAACCTCTCACATAACCATAAGGTTGGAGCAGGCTGAGAGCAGCATGTTACTATCGGTTACAAGTGTAACGCCATTCCATTGCTCTTCTTGTTATACCTGGATGGTGATTAAGAATTTTAACCTGAATTTGTGAGACTGAAAAAGAATGGGTTGAAAACAATTTTTATTAAATTCACATATTTCAACATGCTGTTTTGAATTGAAGACATTTGGAGTAAAACAGACATTTAAAGGTGATCTTCTACAAAGTAAGCTTGCTGGTCAGAACACCCAGGATGCTGTAGTTTCTCTTTGCACTGTCTTCTGCTATTTTAATGGCAAATAAGTCCAAATTAAAGCAACTATACAAACATTCTCATAAATGTTTTTCTTGGAAGAACATTGTATGGGAGGGATTGGGGGATGCTAATAAACAAGGTTTAAGGTCATGAAAAGCATCTTGCTAACATTATATATTAATAATGTTAATATTAACATGAATTTAGTGAGGACTTACCAAACCTCTTATAGCCAAAGGACTGCACCTCCTCCTCATCAGTGAAATCGTCTGCACAGATCAAAGAAGAGAAAACAGCAGATACATTAGGGTTAAACTGCACCATCAGATACTCTTATTGCATTAAACTAGATTTTGAAATGAAAGAAATGTTGCTGTTCCTACAGTATGAATACAGATAAGTATGTATATGAAACCATAACTGTTTATTATGTTGCTGATCTGACAAATTACAGAAAATAGACTTTATATACAATATACTGAGATATCAGAGATTATTATTATTATTGATATTTGAAGTCGATCAAAACAAAAACACATCTCCCTTCAATGCCATGGGGTGCTCCCTCAGAAGCTCCGCCCCCACACATTGGAAACACATTGCCAAAGGCTACAGGCGATATGTGGTGCGGTCTGCACCTGTTTCCTTGTGTTCCCATTGACAGAGCCAGGGCTGTGTAGAAACACAGGGTTATTCGTTCAGGGCACACAGAACAGCGCAGCTAGCAGACCGTGAGTAGATATTCAATGACTCCATCTTTAAATCGAATGTTCATTGCTTGGACACATTTCCTCTTTTACAACAAGAACACATTATTTCCCACAACCTAATTTAAAAACATTTACATTTTCTCCCAGTATACTGTAGGGCTAATGCCATCTCCAGTGGCCTTACAGAATATCCTTTCATGTGGCTACCATGCTCGTGGGAAAGTACAGAGGTGACTTCGAGACAATATTGTGTTGTTATTCTTGGCTAGTTTAAATTAAATGTGACCACAAGTCCCTGAGGTCCCCAGAGCAATCTCTTACTTCACTGGAGCGAAGAGATAAATGCAACGTAATGTCAACTAAACTAGGGATGTGATGAAAAGTAATACAGTCAGAAGCATACACATTATTTGCCCTGTGACTTAATTGCACCAATAAATTATAGTTTGGTCATTTTAGCAGACACTACCAGTGCAAAGATGTATCACATCTAAAGGAGAAGATAGGGGTTAAACATGGCGTCGCCAGACTAATTCGCAAATGTGTATTTGAGTGGAATCTTTCAGTTCATTTGTGATTACCAAGGAGCATTGTTATTAACAGGCGCAGACCAAAATGTCAAAGGCACAACTGGATAGATGCTTTTTTTTAAATGAAAATGTCTTTACAGCGCTCCTCTGTCATCTTAGTAACAAAGCTGCCCCATATTAGATACATGGTTGTGACTGGCCTGTCCACGTCAGGTGGAAATATGTCTGAATGGGAGAGTGGGCAGACTTATGAGCACGCAGATTCGTCTAGTTTCCAGGCAGGTTAATGCTCAAGAATTTTACGTTTTACTGTTTTACTGCTACCTGTAGATTGTGCTTGTCAGCTGGTCAGGGATTGAGCCCAGGCACTTTCCTTGAAATTAGAAAATGTATTTTGACTTGGAACATGAGCTGCAGGTGAACTCACACCTCAGAGAGGAAAATCAAGATGTGATTATAGTCCAATGTTGCTATTGCTGGTGTAGTGATGCACAACCTAAATATTACAGCTTCCTTTTGAAAGATACTGCTCCTCTGAGCTTTTGTTTGTTTTCCCAAGTACGTGTCTGAGTCTTATTATAGCAATGTGACCATAATAACTTTGTTTGGATTTAAAGTCAGACATTCTGGGAAGCAGATTTCATAATCACAATTTATCCAGAGACCAACAGTTTTGGGAATCATATAGTGGAATGTTTTAGCGGTACACTACCTAAGGGATCATAACAGGCCTATAACTCTCTTGGTTATGAAGATTTAAGCAAGAACAAGCAATTATGTGTGCCTTTTCTTGAGAAGCAGCTTGTCTGTGTTCTCATTCTAGCAATGATTCTGTAACAATTGTCTACCATTAAGGATATCAGTCTTTGATATGATCAATGATGGTCCAAACTAATGATGGCACATACAGTATGTTTAATATACAGCTGCACTAATTGAACTGTAGCCTACAATGTTTTGTTCCCATCAAACAAAATCATATTTTAATAAGCATGCAGCAGCTACACTTTTTTTTTAAGAATCAGCTACAGTCAAGTTGGCCTAGATATAGTTTGGCTCTGTGAGCTGCATGTAAATGTGGATTTTTTAAAGTAGAAAACATATTATATATACTAAAGTAACTAAGTAAGTTTAGTAATATTGTTTTCTTTAACTTTCCCTGGAAAGGTAGGATACAGATGAAACAGACATGTGAGAGATCCACAAGGTGGCAGTATCCGTTGTTTGCACACTTTTAGCACATTGTATTGTTGTAAATCGCTAAAGTGATGGCCTGTTAAATGCAGCGTTGTGTTAGGACTTGGTTGTCAATATAATAACAAAACTTCACCAGTAAGAAACATGATGTTGGGCCAGATTTGCAATAAAAACGTACGTTTATAATCGCAGAGCTCAATTGACTTCACAGTATGCCTAGTGTAGCCTACCGGCTGTTTCTTAACGGGTAATATTTTTATAAATTGTTCACTGAACACATTGTTTACCCTTAATATTCTGAAGCACATTATTAAATAAGCATTTGGCTTATAGGCTACAAATATTTAAACAATATTGTAGATATTGTCATAAGACTGGGGATATGAGCCACACCTGTTAAGTTTAAAAGACATACTGGTCAAACTGGACAAATTGGTTATTCAGGATAGCCTATTTTAGGTAGCCTATCAATTAAATGAATCGTGCGTCTCTATAGTGAACAACAGAGTAGCAGTTTGTGTGTGGTGTGCAGCAGCAACAAGATGCAAAACAATCCCAAAAACAAGTCCCCACGAGTGCCTAATTGAAACCAGATGTTACACACAAGTTGTAGCCTACATTCCTCTTGTCTAGCGGTAGAGAGAAAGACTGCACTAGACTGGAACAAAAAGTAACATTAAAATTAAAACTACATTTAAGCAAACGCAGGCTATTACTCCACTTAATTTCCCGATTCCAACTATGATAAATATACCTTCTTAACGGTGTATTCGTTTACCTACCTTTCATTGTGTTTTACAGAACTCTACCGCTGTGAAACTGTCGTTTTATAGTCACATCCACAGCATTGCAATGGCATTTGCTCAAAATAGTTCTTGAGCGCCAAACCACGTTTGTCCTTATTGCCCTGTATCCACAATACTTTTAGGCAGAAAAAAAGCTTTAAAGCTCAATCCGTAACTCCATAATGTTGTTATTTCACTGAAAGATGCAGGTAGACACAATGTTGAACTTCAGATGCTGAAGGGGAGGATCAACTCTTCAGAGGGGGCGCTTATTATGAACTCTGCGGGTGCAACTATTGGCAAAGTATCCTCCTCTTTCATGAGTTTGGAAAATTGCTGAGGTGAGGATGCAACTCGCACGCTGGTACCTCTGTAACTGGAGAAAGTCGGAGCTCCTCTCGTGAGAGAAGTAGTTTGCATGTGTGGCTTGGACATGTGCTCTCCACATCTGCACAGTATTGTGTGCAAACATTACGGCTGTTTGTAAAAATGATCGTGTCTTTATTTGTACGTTATACTTGCATATAGACATTTCTGACAACCCCAATAGGCGCTGATACAGGTCTGTAAGAGGAGAAATTAAGTAGACTATACTTTGAACAACCGCCGCTAGTCCGTACAGCAATAATTAGGCCCCAGCCTATATAGGATCACTGAAATGTTTATCATGATTTGGCGTAGGCATATGCCTACTACATCTATGTGTAACATTTGAGTACCAATGTAGCTGATGTTAGTGATTCCTTGCCGAGCCAATAACTTTAGTTGGTTAAAAAGAATATCACATATTGTGGGTGTAGATATTTTACCAGAGCTGTAAAATATGAGCCATTTTAAAGCCAAATCAAAATATTTTGTTCCCCAAGAGGAATTAATAAAGAAATGCATTAACAGGCTACTATACTATATAATAGCTTTGGATGGATATACAACTGCAATCATTTAAGTGTACAACATTGGAAGTGTTGTTTTGCCAAACAAAGGCTACCGGTGAATGATTTTTGTGGTCAAGTTTGAACATTCCCAGATGGATTTTGTAGCAAAAACAACGCTTTTTTGCTAGGCAACCACACAGATTTACAAAAGACACATTTATTATTTTAACATGTAATTCATAGTGTAAATTAGACATAATCATAGGGTAACATTCAACTTTTTCTTTCCTCAACTTGCAAACCCTGATTATTTTGAACATTGAACAGTGCCATTTCGGTCAGTGAGGTTATTTTAACCCAGCTGCTTTACTAATGCCTTACCAGATGTTGCACAGGTAACATCCCTTTAGCAGAGCTCAACAAACCTTTAACCAAGTGGTTCCCAAACATAAGTGTCTCACTATACCGTGAAACAACAAGCACCTGTTCATCTCTTTAATGGAACATCATGCTGTGATCATCACACAGTGAGTGGCATTATGAGTGTTAACCCTCATGATGTCCATAAAAATATCGTATTTAGCCACCCGGCGGCGCCATATAATTGTGTATGATTTTTGTGTGTTTTTTAATTGGCATTGCTATGTGTATTTATTTATTTATTATTTATTTCTTTATGTATTTGTGTTGTTTTTTCCTGCCTTTTAACCCTCCTGTTGTCCTCGTGTTTCAAACACACACCTTGTTGTGCCAGCAGTGCACATCATATGTCTGT
>JAODUG010049609.1:0-11565 GCA_027564795.1 Aphredoderus sayanus
TAGTGGCAAGCAATCATACATAGTTCCTTGTGAGATCTAGTGGCAAGCAATCATACATAGTTCCTTGTGAGATCTAGTGGCAAGCAATCATACATAGTTCGCTGTGAGATCTAGTGGCAAGAAATCATACATAGTTCCTTGTGAGATCTAGTGGCAAGAAATCATACATAGTTCCTTGTGAGATCTAGTGGCAAGAAATCATACATTTTTTATCAAATTCACCAAATATCCACTATTTTACCATTGTGCGTGCAGAAAAAATATCCAGGCACTTCTACACAGGCCTGGCTTCATAAGTAGGAACACAAACATATTGGTGCAGACCACACACAACAAACACTATCCTAGCCTTCGCAATGCTTCTCCAATGTGTGTTTTTTCTTTGATAGAGTTAAACTATCAACAAGCTTTCTCTTGAATGACTTACAATATCTCTAAAGGTATAGTTTGTCATTCTCGTTTGCTAACTTTGAACTCATGCACAGAACCGTAAGCTTGTGGACTCTGAGGAGATATTTTGTGATTTTGACAAAAAGTGAATTTACTTATAATTGCTAACATTTATTAAGTGCTCTGTAAGTGTTTAAAATGCAATACCACTATGTGCCACCAGGTAGGTAGCTCCAATTTGCTCCAAACAGAGAAAAAAGATTGTCTAAATGAATGGAGTCAGTTCAATAAGAGAAACACCTAACTTCTCTTTAGAAATTAAGTCAATTATTTAACATAGGAGGTTAAGCTCTCAATAGCTTGTTTAAATGTGTGTGGTGGGGTCATATACTATAGCCTACTATGGTAGTCTGGAATAAAGTGTCTATGTTATATATAATAATAATACCCACATTGAAACAGGAGGGTTTAGCATAGGCTACTTATGAAATTGTGAAATCATACTAGATACACACATACACTCTTACATTTTAAGCCAAAAATATAAGAACAACTTAAAACATATTGTATCAATTAAGCTGGTAGGCATGGTAAAAATAAAATATTCAGTATTTTTGTGACTTTTAACATGAAGCATGTGGGCAAATCTCATGTCTATCCACAGAGTTCCTTTATCACTTCCTGTCTGTTTTTGCTGTCCTAATCTCTTGCCTCCTCTTGGGCCTCTTTTTTTATTATTCCATTGCTCATTCTTGTTTTTCTCCCATTCACAGGGCCATTCCACACTCTCTTTGTCTCACGCTCTATTGATGTGACAGGATTAGTTTTATGGATTTTCTAAACATATTGTATGCTGAAAGAATTGTGGAAACTTTAAAGTAGCCCACATCTCTAACTATGGCCCTGAGTATTTGTGAAATAGCTGAGATACACATTTAACTGCCCAGTCTCGCCCACTCTCTGTTCTATTGACCATTCCCTCCCAACCACTGTCATTCCATAGTGATGATGAAGGGATGTGGTGAGCACAGCAATAATGATCGGTTAACCCATGAACCCTGGGAGGAGGTCCCTCTTTGCCTCTCTCTATAATATTCCTTTATGTTTATAAGTTGCATTTGGGTTAAGTCAAGACAGAGGGCAAGTGTAGTACCTTTCCTTCCTGTGTGGGGGCTGGTCTAGCAGCTATTACAGAGGTACTATTATTCAGGTTGCTCAATAATGGTTAGGCATATCGTGTTATTAATATTACATACGTTTGAATTAATCATGTTTGTACTTATCAGTGGAACACGTAGCCTACTGCAATAAAGTTCAGCACATGTATGGAGAGAGAAAATAAATAATTGATATGACAATATTTTTTAAGTAGGATGAACACCAGCCTTTAGAACAATGACATTACAGTATTTAGAAGCTTTCAGCAATATGTCAACACAGTATGCTAAAAGCCTTTTCAGACCGTTTAATATGAGAAGAGGGTCAAGACAGTATCGTTCAGGCGTTTCAAGACGTTGTCATTTAAAGCATCACTTTAAACGATTCTTACTCCACTTACCCTTCTGAATCAATTTGAAGAAAGAGCAACGATGCGAGTGATATTACGCCATGCCAAACAAAATGTCCAAGTTGCTCTTTTTTATTACTGTGTCAAAATCCTGACTTTTCAGTAAAAATTACGTACAATATTCCCTCATGCAGAACAAGTTTTCATTTCAGCTCATAGCCTCCTAAAGTAAAGTTGATAGAGTTGGATTGAGGCGTAGTTTATGGATAGAGCCGTCCAATAAAATGTACTTTGGGCGAGGCAAATGCAAATCAACCATCGACCAACAGCCGTAAAGACTCAATTTTGATTGACATTACTTTCCACCAATAATATGTCGGAGCGCTTTTTCTCAACTGTAACGGTCCTATCAGATAGGCACACTATAGAGGCGGGTCAACGGTCTGGGAAATGACGTTTCCAACGTGTGCAGCATAGGTTACATTTTACTTTAGGTAGAAACATTTTTATCGTTTATACATTCATATGTTCTTCCTAAGTAACATTTAATGTTTTGCTTTAAAACTGGTAAGTTTGTTCAGAATGCTACATTAATTTTAGCGGTAGTCTTGTCTGCTTATGCAGCAGCAGTAGTATCGCTGCTGGTACATTAGATCCAGCAATGTTACTTAGCCACTAGCAACGTTACTGTTGTAGAGTAAATACATTCAGATACTGAAGCAATGTGTACTGTGTCATGTGAGAGATAAAGAGGCGCGCTAAATAATATTTATTATTTTGGGAGAGACATAAATTGTGTGATAAAGGTAACGATAGAGAAATAAAGAAGGAATGAATGAAAAGGCATTTGGACACAAGACATAATAACAATTCCACAGAGATGAATATTAGCGAGAGCTGTTGTTGCCTATCCCCACTGACGGCGGTATTGTGACAGATGTGAGTCATGGTGGTGAAGAAGAAAACAGTCAAGGTGGAGGCAGTGGTACTGGACCGGGAGAAGCTCCACAAGTTGAGAGGTATCTGTCTAACAGCTATGTAAAGGCCTTCTTCATAGGTTTTGTGATTAATTACAATGTGGATATGAACACCAGTATGTGTGTCTAGACTCCCTCTCTGTCGATGAGGCAGGTGAGGCTGATGAGGCAGTCATACAAGTGGCCCAAACCCTACAGAGTCTTTTGGAGCTGACTGAACCAGTGCAACAGATCCAGCTGGTCAAAAAGGTTGGTACAGGCACCATGCTTTCCATGGGATGCTAATGTGCACTGTAACTAATGCTTTCTCCTTGCCATTTGATTATTCATGTAACATTAACATACATAACATAACATTTCATTCTAAATAATATCACAAATGTTAAAGGTGTAGTAGGCAACTTTGGGACTGAACAAAATGACCAGCCTTGGTTATTGTACCTTTTGTGTACAATAACGTGACTAATTACACTCAATATACTACTGTATGTTGATTAACTGCTTTCCCAAATACTACCGTGCAAAGAAGTGAAAAAAGACACTGTCTTACCCAATGATGACAGTACTCCTTTGTCCAATAAACCTCTACTGTGTGTGTGCGTGTGTTTGTTTGTGTGTGTGTGTGTGCGTGCCTGCCTGTCAGGCAGGAGCTCAGTTGGAACAGCTAAGTGAAGAGCAGTGTCATGGAGGGCTCATACAGTCCTGTGTTCACGCCCTGTGTCTTATCTACATCTCTCTGAAGGCTAAGAACCCGCTACGTCGAGCATGTGCCAGGTAAACGACCCCACAGTGTAGTAAAGACTATGCTACACTATCAATACACCTGTCTTTAAAGAACTCCCCTCTGTTTTGTCTCCCTCATCAGCGCTCTGAGTTCAGTACCACTCTGTCTGCAGGAGCAGACTGTCGACAGGCTATCTGCCTGCTTGTCTGACTGTCTGTCCAGCCCCAGCTTGGACCAGTATTCGCACATCATAGACTCTATCACAGCATGCTTTGATGGCTTCCCCCTGGGTAAGTCATTGCAGGGTGTTTCAAACTATTCTTCTGCTACTGTAAATGTGAAAATGATTATGTGATGTTTTTTTCTGCATCTGTTGTACATCAGGAGAGAGATGCATACACACATTGCTACTGAAAGGTTTGTGCCTTTCTTAACTCACCTACAGTACAACTGAACATCAGAGACGTCATTGTCTAATGGGGAATACCTCTTGTTAAAATCAATCTTGTATGTTTCTTTTTGTTTTAAGTGTTGCAGTTCCTTCAGAAAGCATTAAGTGAATACCTCCAGCAAAACAGGTAAATAAACCAACATTTTTATTGAAAGATTTTACTTACTTACAGTATTATTATGAAACGTGCATACGATCATTTCCATGCAAAGCTCGGCATTTATCAATTTGGACGTGAGCAGTGGCAGCGATCAAATCTCACATCAAGTCTCCTCGTGTACACAAGTATCCGAGAGAGCTTGTAGGCTACTTGCGGCACAGGATAGTTAACCTGGTGGAGAATTGTTGGAGAGTTGTTTTTAGACCATGGGCTAAAAACAACTTAAAAATAACCATGCTTCTGACAGGCACTGAAGCATATGCAGCCACACATTTATAAAATATATATACCTTATGGCAGAATATGAATCTAGAGTTACAGGGTGAACTGTAGGCTCTGTGCACACCAGAGAAAGTTAGCAACACCAACATTGTGGCCTGTGTGGTTCTATACATTATAGTGCAGGTTAAGATGGTGTTATTTGATAATCCAACACAGACACAGTAGACCCAGAGAACCTACAGTATGACACAGCCTCATTCACGAAGTTCTGTGCTAGTTTCTACCTTAAATTGATAATTGAGGGCCATTGTGTTGCCTCTTGTTCACCGGTGTGCCTCTGTCACCCCCTACTGTTGTGCCAGTGGTCTAGCCGGACGTCATGTTGCCCAGGCACAACTGATGCAGTGCTGTCTGGCTGCGGTGAAGACTTCCATGCTGGTGGTGCAGAGGTCCCAGGATACCCTTAGCGCCGCCCTACAGGCAGCTAGCGAGCATGTCACCCTGCAGAGCGTATTCAGTGGCTTACTGGCCAGTTACATCAGCATCCTTACAGACGGTAGGCAACAGCCTTAACCCTCCTGTTGTCCTCCTGGTCAAACTGACCTAATCACTAGCTCTTTGTGGCAGATAGAAGGTGCTAATACACAGTGTCTACAGTGTACACAGACATATGATGTGCACTGCTGGCAAATCAAGGTGTGAGTTTGAAACCCCAGGGTTAAAAGGCACGAAAAAACAATACAAGTGCATACAGAAATAATTAATAAAGAAATAAATACAGATGGCAACGACAATAATAAGAACCACACAATCATATACAATCAGATGGCACAGTCTTCTGGTAAAGCGTTTGAAACTCGAGGACAACAAGAGGTTTAAGAGAATAATGGTTTGGGAAATTATACTAGAACATACCATTCAATAAATGATGTTGATCTGTGATTATCATACAAACCCAATTCCAATGAAGTTAGGATGGTGTGTAAAACAAAAATAAAAACAATACAATGATTTGCAAATCCTTTTCAACCAATTGAATACACTACAGACAAGATATTTAATGTTCAAACTGATAAACTTTATTGTTTGAATTTGATGCCTGCAACATTTTCCAAAAAGCTGAGACAGGTGAAACAAAAGAATGGGGAAAGTTGAGGAATGCTCAAAAAACACCTGTTTGGAACATTCCACCCGTGAGCTTTGATCCCTGAGGCACTGCATTAATAACTTGCATCAATGTGTAAAGGATGTTACCACATGGGCTCAGGAACTCACTTCAGAAAATCATTGTCAGTTAACACAGTTCGTCGCTTTAAGTTAAAACGCTACCATGCAAAGCGAAAACCATATATCAACAACACCCAGAAAAGGCGCCCGCTTTTCTGGGCCCCAGCTCATCTGAGATGGACTGACAAATCTACATTTCAAATTGTTTTTGGAAATTATGGATGTTGTGTCCTCCAGGCCAAAGAGGAAAAGGACAATTCGTTATCAGCGCGAAGTTCAAAAGCCAGCATCTGTGCTGGTTAACTTGCACATATGTGAAGGCCTTACACCATTAATGCTGTAAGGTACATGCAGGTTTTGTAGCAACATATGCTGACATCCAAGCAACGTCTTCTTCAGGGACGTGCCTGCTTATTTCAGCAAGACAGTGCCAAGCCACATTGTGCATGTGTTACAACAGTGTGGCGTTGTAGTAACAGTGCGGGTACTAGACTGGCCTGCCTGCAGTCCAGACCTGTTTCCCATTGAAAATGTGTGGCGCATTATAAAGGGCAAAATACGACAACAGAGACGCCGGGCTGTTGAGCAACTGAAGTTGTACGTCAAGCAAGAATGGGAAAGAATCCCACCTACAAAGCTTCAACAACTAGTGTCCTCAGTTCCCAAGTGCTTATTGAGTGTTGTTGAAAGGAAAGGTGATGTAACACAGTGGTAAACATGCCCCGGTCCAGCTTTTTTGGAACGTGAGTGGATATTTGCACAAGAAAAACTAAGTTTATCAGTTTGAACATTATATATCAATTATAGGCTGAAAAGGATTTGAAAATCATTGTATTCTGTTTTTATTTACGTTTTATACAACGTCCCAACTTCATTGGAATTGGGGTTGTAGAAGATGATATATAAAAATACAGGTGAAAGGATTCGGGGCCAAAGTTCTGACCTCCAGTAAACACTTTCTAGTTGTGTTAATTCCTCCTCTGCTCCCATGTTGCAGAGGAGTTTGTCCAGGCAGTACAGAGTACGGGCGGCATGGCTGTAGTCCTACTGGTCAGGACTGTCCTGGGATCTGGGAACAGTGTTGCTCAAGTGGTGAGTAAGTAAGGTCTAGTCCTGGTTGTACCTGTCTTGTTGGACAGGTAGGGCTGAGAAAGGTAAAATGATATTCAATCAGTCTTATTTTATATAGCACTTTTCATACAAATACATGTAACACACAGTGCGTTACACTAAAAAACCTTTAACAACAATGTAATAATACCACCCCATGTAACGCCCATCAGCCCAACCCTCTAACCACAAACAAGCACCAGGGAAAACAGAAAATCAAGCCCAAACATCCGGAGTCCAATCCCCGCCACCCCCGAAACACTAAAACCCCGGGACTCCAAACCGCCTCCCCAACCACTTCAAGCTCAGTCAGAAAATGGAAACTGAACACACTAAAGGAATGAGCCCACACATCAACATACCCCAAACTCCCAACGATGCCGCACCATAATGCCGCATGTTAAAGGGGACAGATTATGAAAAGGGATTTTAAGTGCTACATTTGGGTGCCAACCCACAAAAGTAATGAGACAATTCAGTAATTATTTTTGTTTTGTGTAGCCTATGTCTTTGCAGCAGCTGTTTTGATTTTAAATATTCCCTTAATTTTAATAATCCCGCCCCCTCCATCTGACTCCACCTATGGCTTGAGACTTTTTTTGTGTATGACGCTGGTTATCAAAATGTCACACCCCTTTTCCGCCATAGCGGCCGAGCTGTCCCTTTTACACATTGATCATTCCTGGCCGGAGCTGCGTGTGACACTACCCTCACACTGCCGGGGTTGAGGCGAACAATAGCCAACTTTCATTTTAAATAGTGGGACACCATACTAATGCTACAGCATTAAATACACTATAACAATAACTGCATAAATGAATGAATCCCAAAACATTTATCTCCGCCTTTGTCAACTTGTGTGTGTGCAGGTGTGTGGTCTGTTGCATGGCTCAGAGCAGGGGGTTGAGACTGCCCCCTCCTGGCTCAGAGAGAGCTTTAGCTGCCTGTACACAGGGAGCCGAGCTCCAGCCATCTCTCTCTACTTGTGTCACGGGGCCCTGGCCATGCTGAACTGGAAAGTGGCCCTCCCGGGCCCACAGTGGGAACAACTGCTCCTGCTGGTACCACACACACTGCTGGGACTAGACGCCAGGTGGGATAGTGTGTTATCAGCCTGCTCTCTTGCTGCAAAGCACAACAACTTTTCCTTATAACAGTAATAATGTCCCTGTAATACTATTTAATAATATGTCTGCATAGGGGATCTTAGAATAATATCTGAACCAATTAAAATGTATTGATATGTTAGAACATTTATCGAAAAATTATGTTAGGGTTAGTTTTTATCTAAATTTGTCTTAAAACTCTCCTGTTGTCCTTGAGTTTAAAACGTGTGCCAGCAGAGGGCGCCATCCATGGCCTGTCATGTCAGTGTTGTGGTTGGCGCCCTCTTCTGGCATTAAAAAGTTGGTAAGCAGGGTCATTTTGACCCATAGGACAACAGGAGGGTTAAGCTTGTGTGTGTACATGTGTATTGTGTGTCCAGGATAAAGGAATCCAGTACTGCCATGGTGGTGGCCCGGGTCCTGACGCTATGGAGCAGCGCTGCTCTGGACTGCCTGCAGGGGGCGCCCCAGGCGTGCCCTGGCGGCCTGCGGCAGCACCTGTGTGGGGGCTCGGCCCTGCAGCAGTCGCTCCTGGAGCACGTCTACTCCCACTGGGAGCACCCGCTGGACGGCGTGCGCCACCAGACGCGCTCCCTGTTCCGGAACCTGCTGCTGCTGCACCAGCGCTGCTCCTCCCCCGGCCCCGCCCCCGACCCCGCCCCCAACCCCGACCCCGACCCCTACCCCGACCCCTACTTCCTCCAGCTGACCCAGAGCCTGCTGGCGCTGGAGTGGCACACGCGGGGCAAGTTCGGCTCCCTGGGCTGCGTGGTGGAGCTGCTAGGGGCGGGCTACGTGCTGCGCGCCCAGCCCCAGCTGCCCCAGCTGCTGCTGGGCCTGCTGGGCGACCAGACGCTGGCCCCGTACGCCAGCGACCTGCTGGAGCGGCTGCTGGTCAGCCACAGGGCCCAGCTGGCCGCCGCCGCCGGGCCCCGGGGCTGGGCGGGGCCGTGGCAGCGGACCTGGGTGACACCCCTGCTCCAAGCGTTGTGCCGGGCCCAGCCGGGCCAGACCACCTACATCCTGGACTACTTCCTGCCCAAGCTGCTGCGTTGCAACCCCTCCAGCCTGGCCCACATGGTGCAGGCCCTGCAGGACACGCCCCCCTGCAGCGCAGGTGAAGACGCGCACCGCAAACTAATGCTAGCACACGTTTGGTTCATGCAAACACCAGTGTTCTCCTTGGTGTAAGTCAGAACCACACAGTACATCTGTGTGTACAGGACAGCACACACTGTGTTTTATTTGTATATGCTGTTAGGTCCTACGACCAGCAGGGGCGCCATGGGGGCTCTGATGACATGTCTGCGGGCAGCCAAGGCCCAGGGTGTGGCTTCCTCGTCAGAACAAGGGCTTCTCGGGGAACTGGTACCCCTCTCTCTGGTCCGGCAAGCACTGGTGCACAAGCATGACCAGGTGAGTACAGCTTGTGGCGCTGACCAGTGATTTAACCCTCCCACTGTCCTCGGGTTTCAAACGCACTACCTTGTTGTGCCAGAAGATGGCGCCACATGTCCGTGCCTCTGTTGGCAGGTAGTGCGTTGGGTCAGTTTGACCCAGAGAACAGTGGGAGGGTTAACGGACAGTAGCACACCAGTGTGTAATGTGCGGTCGCCCTCTCCCAGGTGAGGATGGATGCCCTGGGCTTACTGTGCGAGAGCCACCGGAGCACCGAGCTTTTGACCCCGCAGGAAATGGACCTCATTCGTCACTTCCTGCCCGCTAACCTCAACAGCCAGTCGCCCAGCGTCAGACAGCAGACTGTCACCCTGCTCAAGAAGGTCAGCAGCTCGTCTCACATGCATTCAGAATTAATTTTACATAAGAGTGAAGTTTGTTGCTAAGATAGTTTTGACCTTATAGTTTAAATTATTTGATCATTTTGCATTACATCAAATATTTGTATTTCATTTTTGTGACTTTGCGGCAGTGTTTTCATTGGAAGATTTGTGGTTAACCAGCTATGCCAGTGTAACAGTGCCACCTAGTGGCCGGCTGTAGGGATGCATTTATACTGGCTCTTCATGTACAATTTAGTCTACTGCTTGTGACAGTGATTCACAATAAGCATTTAGGAGCAGGTAGAGGTTACATGTGCGATGCCTGTCTTGGGGATCACTGGGCTGGGGCTGAGTATTCCTATGGATCCCATGCAGTTGCTGTGCAGAGTGAAGGATGGCAGTCAGCTGCTGCAGAGGAGACTGTCCCAGGAAAGAGAGCAGGAGGCCAGAGGCAAGGACAGCCACATGCTGGAGACATACAAGGTATCACATGTAGATCTACTGGAGATGTTTGTCGTCTTTTGGGTGGAACTCCAACAGCCACAGCCTGTGTTTGTGTTACCAAACCTAGGCCCATGAAAGATGCAGACTAGCGCATGGCGTGTTGTCAAGTCTTGTGATTCCGCTGTTCTGTGTGTGACGCAGGACTTCCTGCGCTGGCTGTGTGAGACCCTCCTGGCTGTGCTGCTGCCTGGGGCCTCCTTCTCCACCTGCCTCACCTCCCTCCACCTGCTGGGGCTGCTGGCCCAGCTCTTCTCCTTCAGCCTGGGTACACACACTACCATGTCCCTGACCTAACCACACACACACACATACACCTGACCTGACCTTCAGTTACCCATAGTGCCCCTCTGCCTCTGGTCCTGCCCCACAGCGCCTGATGTCTTTGCTCTGGGCGAGGTGGTAACCGCTGCACACGCCCAGAACGTCCTCTACTGCGTCGCCAGCAACTTCCTGGAAGTCAAGCAGTTGGCCTCTGCATTGCTACGGCAACTCCCTCCATCAGCTGTGGGGCTGCAGGTTAGAGACCATCTACATGCAATGTTACACACCCACTTGGTCCAATTGGTACAATATGAAAATGTTATTTCTTGTATAAATCCCTAATAGTGGTGAATCCTGTCTATCATTACAAAGGAATGTACTTTGATCATGTAGCAGTGTTCAGCCAGCCTGTCCTCTGCTGCTAGGAGCCAGAGAGGATGGTGTGTGTGCTGCGTGCAGCACTGGAGCTCAGCACCAGCACCAAGCCCTTTGACAGTGTCACAGCAGCCCACCTGTTGACCCTGCTGCTCCACCAGCCGGGCCTGCCCCACGCCCTGCTGCGCTGTGCCCAGGAACAGGGCCTCTCCCTCCAGCTGCCCTCCCCACCACAGTCCCAGGCCTCTGAGGCCCTCACCCTGGAGATCAACACTCTGGCTGGTGAGAGCAGGAACACGTTGCTAACATTTGTGCGAGGTAGTCATAACACGGACTGGATCAAATTAACCTTCAGTGGTAAATGGATACACAAAGATAAACTTATTTCACGAGTAGTAACAAGCTAATACTTCTGTTTCAGCTTCTATTTAAAGTATCACGTTTATACACAGTAGAATATGTATGACTTTACATTAACAAGTTTATTATTGAAGCCCTAATGATTTGGTATAGAAGTCTCCCATAGTCTGAACCACCTCCTACCCTCCCTCCAGCAGCAGTCATACAGCTACAGTAGCTAGTAGTGTTTGTGTCCAGTGCTCCCTCCAGCAGCAGTCATACAGTAGCTAGTAGTGTTTGTGTCCAGTGCTCCCTCCAGCAGCAGTCATACAGCTAGCTAGTAGTGTTTGTGTCCAGTGCTCCCTCCAGTAGCAGTCATACAGCTAGCTAGTAGTGTTTGTGTCCAGTGCTCCCTCCAGTAGCAGTCATAC
>JAODUG010049620.1:0-15786 GCA_027564795.1 Aphredoderus sayanus
TCACGAGCCAGCGCACACACACACACACAGGACAGAGGATCGTAAAGGAGATATTTGCTGAATTTGACCAAAAGCGTATAAACTCACAATTGCTTATGCCATCTTTAACTGACCTGCGGCTCACTGTGTTTAGTTTGCACACCGTTGTCTGTCAACGCTTGAGATCAGCAACTTCTGACATTCCCCAGTCTGGCCTGGCTAACAACCCAGCCTCCCTGCATGCTTGTATGCAGTAAGTTGCTGCCACATGATTGGCTGATGTGCACACATGATCAGGGTGTATAATTAGCTGATTTAAACTGTTCCTGACCATTGGGACACAGTGGAGATAATCCAAGGGATCATAGCCACACTTCACAAGACTGCGGCTCATCTTTTGGTCCTCCAGGCCTCCAGGTGGTGCACTGCCTGATTGTGCAGACAATCCCATCGCATTAACTGACGTGGCTTCACAGCTGCTATGTCCAGTGGGTTAGTGGCTATTTACACACCGTGGATGTGTGTGTGTGTGTGCGTGTGTGTGTGTGTGTGTGTGTGTGTGTGTGTGTGTGTGTGTGTCTGAGACTATACAGTATGTACCTCTTCAAGTGTGTGTGTGTGTGTGTCTGTGTGTGTGTGCCTAACTTAGGCACTGCATGCATAAGTACTGTATTATGTGTGTGTGTGTAGGTAAATGCTGCTGTCACAGTGTGTGTGGGGAGGTCCTGCAGGGCACAGAGATGTCTGCCACCGGAGGGGGCTCTCCCCTGGCTGACAGCCTAATGTATTCACCCTGCACTCTGCCAGACGGGGAAATAAAGAGCTATTTGACAGCTCCCAGCTGAAATGCACTCTGGGAAAAGAAGGTCTTCTGCTGGCCTATATTTGATAGCCACTGGACTGTGTGTGTGTGTGTGTGTGTGTGTGTGTCCCTGTGTGCGTGCATCTGTGTTTCTATGTGTGTACTTGTGTTATTGGTGCAGCGTATGTATGTGTGCGTATGTGTGTGCAAGCGTATGTCTTGTGTGTCTGACACATTTACCTGTGTGTGTGTGTGTGTGTAGCAGTAATTAGGTGGGTCTGGCCCTCAGCAATCCATTTCCTCTTAGAGAGGACCATACCCCTCACCACCCTCCCCCTTGCACACACACACACACACACACACACCATGCATCTATCCATCTACCTGGGTCTCTCTTGCTCTTCAGTCTGGGCTGGGTCTTCCTCTTACACACAGAGGAGCCCTTGTGCCTCCATGTTCCCATTTAAGGCATGTGTATTAGACATTTTACAGTGTTGTGGTTGGAACCACACCTGCCCACCACACACACACACACACACACACACACACACACACATGACACAGTTGAGCGTAACATCTTGTTAATCCATTAGCCCGGGAATATAAAGAGTAATTATAATTATTTACACAACTCCTCCACATTACATACCCTTCAGAAACAGGAAGTGAAGCCTGGCGTAGAGTATGCTTTATTTCCCCCCTAGAGCATTACATATCCCACTCTCTCATTCTCTTTGAAGAACACATCATGACAGAGAGAGAGGGGGTGAGAGAGGGAGGAAGAGGGAGAGGGAAAGAAAGAAACAGATGTAGTGAAAGAGTGAGAAAGCTCTGGGGAGACGGGTGAATGTCACCCATGTGAGGCCATGGGTCCTGTGTTGTCTCTACAACCGTAGCGAACTACAGGGGGGTTGCAGCATGTAACAGGACAGACCCAGTTGTGCAACGTCATCATCGTACTGAGCATGTTTCTTCTTCTGTGGTACCACAGGGGAACAGTTACAGTTATGTACACATTTGACGCATTCAAATAATGCTTGGAGGATGTGTTTACTAGCATTACTGTAGTCGTGCATTAAACCTTTCTCATTACGGCAAATATGACTTTTCATCCAGGAAACTGATTATGGAATCAGCTGGTTTAGTGCATGTCTGGAGCAGATACATAAGTAGAACACTTACTGTCTTGAGCTACCTTTGGATTTATTACTGTTATTATTATGAAATGACCCCCGTGACCCTGGCAATGTCAAGAATATAGAAGAAATGCAGAGAAAGATGTGAGTCAGCCAGGTTTGATTTATTTTCATTGACTGTCATGATTAAATGCAAAGGTTACTTAGTTGTTTTCAAATTATACTTTAACAAGACTAGAAAGTAACTAAATCCTTACTAAAGAATTCTTTATCATTTATGAAATATCTATTCCAGTTTTTGTCACATCCATCCTTTATCAGAGATGCTGTTTCTGTGTGCTCCCAAAGCATGTAATCCAATATAATTCACAATGATAGATTGTTTAACACTTTTAAAATGGAGAAATGTAAATATTTTCCAATTGAGAGTGAACATAGTATATCGAAAAATGTTTCCCCTCAGTTGCAGATTCAAGCAATTTCTTTGTTTTTTTACTCGTTTGCAATTGTTGGAAGCACATACAGTAAGATGTTGACTGGTGGGAATACAGACAATGATGTCCTAATGCCGGAAGTAAACCAGTAAATTAACAGTATGCAAGAAGATTGTTGATACCAGGAAACAATTTTCTCATTTGAAACCTAATGTGGCATTGTATTACAAAGCTCACTTAGGAAAGCCAGAGACAAGCAGTGAAAGAGAACAGCTTGTCTCCCACAGCCATGGTTAGCGTGGAGACTTCAGGCATGTCATCGCAGATTAAAGTTTCACTGCTCCGGTTTCTAGTTTTGGGCGGGAATTTGTTCATCATCAAAGATAGCGATCTCTCTGCCTCAGGCTTTATAAATAAAGCTTTTGGAATGGCGCAGTGTTCTCCTTTTTTCCATCAATTATGGAAATAAGAATATTAGCGTGTAACGATTGTGTGATTGCCAGAGCGACACAATTGATGGCAGTAATATCAAGATCACCCATGACCTCCACCACAAGGCTGACAGTCAGATGGCGACTGGAACGATTAGTGTGTGTGTGTGTGTGTGTGTGTGTGTGTGTGTGTGTGTGTGTGTGCGTGTGCGTGCATATGCGTGCATGTTTGTAGTCAGCTCTAGTTGTGTTGCTCTGCTCTGCTGAGCATGGATTTTAAGCAGGTAGAAAGAGGAAAGATGCTTGAGAAAAGCCAAGTTGGCTTTATTTAGAGATTGAGTTAAACTCCCTGTACGGTTAGTTCACTGCCAATAACACTGGCAGCCTGAATAATTTGTGTGCATTGTAAACTAGCTGCGTGTGCTGTCTGTGTGTGTATGTGTGTGGGTGAGCACTCGTGTCCTTGTGTGCATGCATTCCCCTACTATTTCGTATACTTATTCATTTATTTTTTATCCTGAGTGAGCAGTTCATTTGAAGGTAAAAACAATGTTTACAATGACAAGAGGAGGGTTTATTGTGTCTGGCTGCATTGTGTGTAGCTCCAAGCCCAAGGACACATTAACTCCCTGGCATGAGCTCAGCCAGCACAGGAGGAAAGTAAAGAGATGACAGAAGATGAAAAAGGGAGGAGAGATGTGTAGAGAGCTAAATAAAGAGAAGAGATAAAACACAATGATACTTGGTAAGTACAGTAACGGCAACGGATTTCTCAAAAGGCAGAGACTAAATAGTTACATAGTCCTATTTATTATTCTCAGTCAAACAACAAGAGCAAATGAGCTACAGTAACTGTAACCAAATAAAGAATGGGATAGCAGTGTTTACAGAAGTCATATTTTATTGCCACGTAAGAAAGTTGTACTGTATATAGAACAATGTTAATATACTGTCAGATTGCAAGTCAACATTCTTTCAACAACAAAAGTAGGACAAAAGTAACCCTGCCCATTCCACCCCAGAATAAGAAAAACAGACAAATTCATATGAACACTATGGTAATATATTTCTTGGACAAAACATTAGCTATATCTGTTGTCTAATAATATTTGAATAGTACCCAAAATACAGCTTTTTCATAAATGTATTTTCACAAATCAGTCCGTAAACAGTATAAGAACAATGGGGCATCACGGTGTATGTTAGAACCTACTGTGCAAACAATAGTGGGGAAAATTGGATAGAATATAAAAAACCCTTATATATTATCGCCACCATAATGCAGTGTTTGGGTCATATGTTTCCATATACACATACAGTATGCATAAATACCACAAACTGGTTTGACATCAAAAATAGAAAAGTGAATGTAATATATCTTGTGTGACGTGTGATTAGCAGTAAAATTAGTTAAGCAACAGGTTGCTCACTAAAAGAATATGATTCCTATTGAATAATATATAGAGCATTAGCTTGTGAGTCTTCATTAAGTAGTAGTAAACCATTTGGTGCTGGCCCCAAACAGAATATACTGTATGTTGCACATATACTGTGAGAGATACCCTTTGTAATTGTTAATAGCAGTAGCATATGTTTTAATACAGTATAGCTTCATATTTAAAAATTATACATGTATAGCACGGCATTAAGAGCAATTCTTTTTAACAGATTTTTAGCATTACAGGACAACAAACACTGCATTGCCTGTGTGTGTGTGTGTGCATGTGTGCATGTGCATGTGTGTTTGTGCATAAGTACACAGCTCCTTATTGGTGAGACTATTGCGCATAAAAACTGATGCTATACAAAGTCGTAAACATAGCTGACGAGAAACCCTCTGCTAATATAAAGACATATTGGCATTTGATCTTATAGATGATGTGTTCTGTAGGCTGTAATGTTTACAACACTATAAATCCCAGTAAACTGCAACAGTGAAATGATAGAAAATAAGATAAAGAAGAATTTAGCAAAATCCGGGAGAAAAATGAGTTGTAGTAAAGCCCTTTAAAATTGCCCACGACATACTGTACAGAATTCCCTTTTCGGCTTGTCTCTTGATAAAGAATCTACTGCACTTGGTCTGTAGGAACTCAGATTAAACACAACATACATATACTTCTAGACTCCTTTTCCCCATAGAAAGATTATTTACAGATGACTGCATTGTCTTCATTCTGAATAGTATTATAGAACGATCCATGCTTCTCATTCACAGCTTGAATAAGTCACCTCATCAGAGATGCGTTTCACTGGAGTTGACATGCGCTGTCACGGTTACACACACAAATCTCTCAGCCGAACCAGGCATGACAATGTTGGGTTCCGATGCATATTAGTACTGGCCAAACCGACAGGTGAAATCTATGGAGCCTATTTAGTGGTTGATTTTGGAATGCCTTGGGTTGCTGTAACCCAAAGCTACTGATTGGGAATCACACATGTACATGACCTGTACAGTACAGTGTTGTGTGTACGTTTGTGCGTGTGTGCGCATGCAAGCCACTCTCTGTCCTCACCCAAAGCAAATTCTCTCCCAACAGAACCATTATGATGTGTGCATCTTGTCCCACTGGCTTGTTCATTTAAATCTGTAGCTTTAGCTTAGCTGTCCACATTGGCATACAATACTGGTAGTTTCCCCTGCTGTACCAAAGAAGAGTCGAGCCCATTCTAAATGTGACATTTATCTCCGCCTTTATGTGAGTAAAAGAATTTGCGAAAAATCAACCAAGTCCTCTGGTAACTGGTTCCTGGATGCTCCATATGGAGTGTGTTATTCTCCCAGCAGCTGTCCGTCTGGCTGAATAAAAGAGCTTGATTTTAGCAGAACTTTACTAATGAGGATTCTCTCAGTGCTGGTGGTAATGGACCTCTCTGTGTGCCAAGTACAGAGAGAAGTTGGGCTGTGATCCTACATCTCTCGTCTCTCGGTTGGGCTGCCAGCACTAAAAGGGTTCTGGTATTATGCTATTGGGTGAAAACCGAGTAACTCTTAGTAACTCCAAATTATTTTGACATTAGTGTATGCAGTTGATTGTGGCTTGCGGTTTTATAAACACAGGGTACAGAAAACTCATTTATATGGCCGTTACTCAGACTATGAATTATTGGAAAGTCGTTACAGTTGAATGTGTCTATCCAAAACACTGTGAATGTGTGCACGTGCGTATATATATCGAGTCAGGAGAAGTCGCCTAGTATTTTGTGTTTTTAACAACCGAGAACATGCTGCATTAGTGCCACGCAATGTCCCACTGTGCGGTCGGCTGCCAGGAATTGCCACTGTTCCTGATCAATGGTCAGGTGACCCGTGACAACTTGTGGCTCTGGAGAGCGAGTGGGCAGGAGTCTGGTAATTAGGCCAACTGTGCCCCCACTCCTCGCTGGCTTCCATTCAGCCAGGCAGAAGGGAGAAAAGCGAAACGCTTTGATTTGCGGCAGGCGGCCCCCTCCCACAGGGCAATCAGGAAGTGGCTGGGCTGGAGCCCGCTCTCGCAATTTGCTTTGGAGGAGGTGAGCAGGGTGATGTCGGTTTGTTACAGCTTTCTCTGTTCCATTACGCTGGTCAGGAGACAGAGCTAGGTAACTATGGTTACCGTTATTAAGAGGCGGAGCTGCAACGTTATGTGAACACTGCCCGCTTCTAATATGCTCATAACAACATGGCCGCCACTGGAGTGGCTGCTCAGGAAGACAGTATGTTGTCTTTCCAGCAGGGCTATTATACAGGGAATTACTGTTTGGTGTTCCTGCTCTCCAGTGAAGCCACACACACATGCACACACACGCACACACACACTTACACACAGCGAATGAGAAGTGTTTCCTAACCAAACCAAAGCGTGCTCACTGTCTCGTCATGGTAACCTTCCATCTTGTCTGTTGCTTCTCTCTCTTCTGCCCCAGCGGTTTCCCCCGGCTACCATCCACGTCTCGACCCTGTCGACAGTGGCACAGCCTCTCCCGCCACCTCTGTTTGTATTAGCACGCAGTGGAGCGCTATCCTGTTTACGGGCTGTTTCTGCTGCCATGCCCGCTCCGCGACGGTTGCAGCCACAGCTGCACAGAGCTGGCTGAGCTTTAAAGATCTGAGCGCTATGGGGTGGAGAGCAGGATTCATGTTTTCGCATTGCTGGATTAAGTCAATTGGTTCTGATAATACACATCCTGAGCTAACATTGACTGTTTCTCCACACCTGCACCTACACATCACAAGCTGGGGAACAGAAGACAAAGTAGGAAAAGAAAACCGCATGAGGGAATCTGCTGGAAAGTTTTATACCATTCCAAATTCAGGTAGCGTACAGTTCACCTTGTTTAATTTCCCCCCAAAAGAAGCTTGACTGAAGCTCACATGTGCACACAGGATAATGTCATAGTGGAAATGTGTGCATATAGGACACACCGTGGTACAAAATTGCCAACAACAAATGCCTTTTTTTGGTGCACAGAATCTATCCAATATATTTCATATTAGAACAATGCACATGGGGAAACCAATTTAGTCTTGCGAGGTGCGGCGGAATCTTCAGCCATCATCTAATACTCTGCAGAAATGCACACTTGGCATGAGACAAAATATTCGTCCCAAACCCATCTCTCAGATCTCCCCCTTCCATAGGTTTAATGTGAGGGGGAGGGCAAAGATGAACGGGAGAGAGACAAAGTCTCTGTGTAGAAAAAAAAGCCCACAATCTGTCGCTACAAAGGGCCATGGTCTCGAGTTCATCAGAGTCTTGTGTACAACAGTCGGAGTGACACACTTCTACATCTGGTTCATTCGCTCTCTGTTGTCTGCCACATGATACGCCCGTTGTGTGTGTGTGTACAGTGTGTGTCTGCGTACCAGTGCTCTCTTCATGAATGGGATTCCTATAGCCTGTTTATGTGTGACTGTTTGTGTGTTTGGCTGTCTCTAATGACCTCTCAGATTCTCTCCCATGGATTCAAAACAGATTTCGGCTGTGTGCCTGTGACACACTAGGGGGTCCACAGCGGGACGCCGCAACTTCAATCTGCAAAAATAGACCCCACTCATGTTGAGACGCACAATATGAGTATGTAGCATCTACAGCACAGAACCCAGCATCAACTGGCGTTACTACCGTACTTTATTTGGATGTGGATTTGTGTGCAAAAGAATATTACCTAACGAGGTCAGCCATTTTGAAGCTATTATTATACATATATTTGATTCAAGCTGTACTGAGGATATGTTATTGGTCTGCAGCTCATAATGGTCTATTATATATATATATATATATCTTTATATTGTATATAGGGCTATAGGGGCTGCTCTCTGGAAGCCTTGCCACTTCCAGCAGTGCACTCAATCACCCACTAATAGCGCAGATATATTTAGAGCTGTTTTCTGATCAGGTAGACGTAGCTGACTCTGACAGGAGCATGGAGCGTGATGGAGGAGGGCAGGCTCTACACAGCGCTCCCTCTCAGATGTGTGGAAGTCTGCTTCCTCATACAGCCATGGAGAATGTGTGTGTGTGCGTGTGTGTGTGCTGCTTTGCCAGGTCAGCTGATTGGCTGGCCGTGCGTCTCACACGGTTCCTCTGGCGTCCGGTGGAGCGGTGATGCGGTGTATTGCTGGCCAGGCCTGGTTCCTCTCTGCCGCCGTGGTACAGCTCACACTGGCTGCAGCACTCAGCACACCAGCCCTGCCTGGGCTCTGCTGTCATGGTTACCAGCAACAAAGGTCTGTGGCGTGTTGCTTCCTGTCCCCTCCTGCGTACACACCCTCTCCCCCGCTTGTGTTCCCGCCTCCCCCCGCCTCTCTCTCTCACACGGTCACCTCCGTCTTGCTGTTGGTGACAAAGTAGGGCTGCGTGGGCAGGAAGTGCTGGCTGTGGCTCTGCCCCCTGCTGGCGTGCAGCTGGTTCTGCTCCAGCACCGTGCACTGCGGCCTCTTGTGGCCGTAGGCCTTCCTGCGCCCCACTGTCTCCGTGCCGTCCCAGGCCCTCAGGCCCAGGCCCGCGCTCTGCCCGGCCGCCAGCGTGTGGGAGCTGTAGGCCAGGGGGTGGCCCAGGGTGGCCGAGCCGGAGCCCTCCGCCAGCCGGGACATGCCCATGGAGGAGCTGCCCGGCATGGTCCCTGTCAGGTGGGCCATGGAGGGGGCCCCCATGCCCGCTGTCTTGCTACTGTGGCTGTGGAGGTGGGTGTGGGTGGGGTGGGCATTATGGGAGCTGTGGGTATTATGGGTGTTGTGGGGAGTGTGGGTGCTGTGGGTATTATGGGTGCTGTGGGCAGTGTAGGTGCTGTGGGTATTATGGGTGCTGTGGGCATTATGGGCAGTGTGAGCAGTGTGGGCGGTGTGTGAGCCATGCCCACTGTGGATGGCATGGCTGTGGCTGCTTTTGGGCTTCTGACCGTTGGGCTTCAGAACCCCCCCTGCCCCGCCCCCACCCCCGGGGGCGGCGTGGCGCTCCGCGGGGAGCGTGGAGACCGAGGAGATGCTGGGCATCTCGGTGACGTAGGTGGCCACGGGCTCCGGGGTCAGCGGGCCCAGCGAGGTCATGGCCGTCATCTGGCTCATGCCCGGGGTCATGCCCGGGGTCATGCCCGAGGTCATGCCCGGGGTCATGCCCGGGGTCAGGCCCGGGGTCATGGGCGTGGAGGCCATGGGGCTGGTGGTCATGGGAGGACTCATGGAGGACAAGGTGCCCAGGGAGGGCCTCAGGGTGCCCATGGGCTGCAGGGGAAGCCCCCCCTTGGCCGGCAGCTCCACCATCAGCCGGTGCTTGTTGTACAGCTCGCCGTTATACTTGGCAGCTGGAGGGGGCAGTAGAGAGAAACATCATGTTAGTGATCAGCTGTTCATGGTCATGTCATCCCAGTGTGTACTGGTAATTAGTCTTCCTGTGTCCACCTGCAAGCAGCAATATGTTAATAATAATAATAATAATAATAATAATAATAATAATAATAATAATAAACTAGTCATTTGACGCTTTGATCCAAAGTGACAGGGGGTGCTATCAGTTTGATCAGCAACTATGACAAATGATGGAATGGAGCGTTTCCAGACTGATTCTTAGGAACCAGTGGTGCAGGTCGTAAAGTCAGGGTAGTCTCACCAGGCTCCATCTTAGGCGTGGCGGTTACAAACATCCATCTGAACTACTGTACGGCTTTCAGGAGCACTACACCTGTGGTAATGGTGCCAATGGGAAGCGCACCCAGAGTAGCAGATTGCCGTGATTTTATTTCTTTTAGAATCAGTTGCTGCACTTTGTGCAGAGCAGAAACGCTGCTATTCTCTGAAGACTTTGTCAAATTGGACTTTTGCAATCACAGTGAACCCATTGATTAGCGAAAGGCTGGTAGAAATGCTCGCAACGCACGCGGATAGACATGTACGCATCTTGTCTTAGATTACGACCACAGAGACACGGGGAACATTCCCTGCTGTTGGCACTCATTTCTCCAGTTGCTATTTGACGGAATAATGCAGCCGGATGCCGTATTCAACAGCCTCGCTCAGATACAGCTGAGCAGCAACAATGAGGAATCTATATCCTCTAAGCACACTATTCAAGCCGTACAATAGAGCTGTGGCTACCGTACTGTGTATAAACTGGTTGTGGAAAATATTCCCGACAGACATGCCACCATTTTGAAGGAGTGATAACGACAATAGAGACACATCTACAGTGTACAGTAGATGCCAGCAGAATGTGGTGGAAGTGTGATGCTGATGCTGATAAAGTGACATGGTGGCATAGCACTTCTAATTACAGATAACCACACTCCAGTGCGTTCTACTGTGGTCCAACTGTGTAAAACACATTTCAATCAAATAGCCCAGTTTTCATCGCGGTTTATTTGAACGTGCATATGCCTTGTCATTCTATTAAAGCGTGGCTCGAAGTTTGTGTTCTCTACCTTAGTCCTTTGAGTCTCCTGTGAGAAGAAGAACAGGGTCAGGGCTATTCTCCAAGGCTTTTTAAGCAACCCTTCGATATTTTCTGCCAAAAAGGTATGGATCGGGCATTACGTAAGAAGCACTTGACATTTATCCTTCAGGCGAGACTGATGTAATATAAAAAGCCTGCAGAGGTATTGAATTGGCTTTTGGCGATGAAAGAGAACCGGTTTAACAAAACCAGATTGATTTTGTGTTGCCACAGTTATGTAGGGGCTTGAGTGAAAGGACAGGCGCACACACTATCACTTAGATGTCTCTTTGCCTTCAGCACGACTGTGTGTGTGTGTGTGTGTGTTTGTAAATCCTCGTAAAAGCTCCACGCCGCTCGTATTTCCCTCCCTCTGTCAATCACTGTCGCCCTGATACATTCTGTCTTATTGCGGAGGAAATGTGGCCTCTTTTCTGGTGTGATTCACGAGGGTGTTGCCGGCACAGTCGTTACTCTTGCCCCTGCCGCCGACACGTCCTTGAAGATAAAGTTAACGCATTTGTCGAGTTTGCTTTGCCGCTGTAGCTATAAATCTGCTTTATCGCTCGCTGAGTGGCAGAGAGAGGCCCGAGGGGGGGCTGGTTGGGGGTAGCTGGCATGCGGACTGCCCCAGGGATCAGACCCGCTCAAGCGACAGGTGCATCAATCCAGCAGCTTCCGTCAGCTCAGCGGAGCGGCCATCCACCAGTGTGTGCGTGAGCGGAAACAGAGAACAGAAGAGTATCCCCATCACACCTGAACACCCAGATACAGGCACAAGGCACAAGGCATCAAAATAAATACACACATTAATAAAGAGAAAATTACAACCTTGACTTCAGCAATTAATCTGACTGATCCTGTCTAGTTCAATTATGAAAGAATTCATAAAAGACTGCTAATTCTCTGAATTAGAGGAACGCGGCCAGCACAGAGAACTTAGGTGGACTGTAATTGGTTGTTTTTCCTGTGCTCGCGCTCCATAGGTCTGACTCCTGGGGGGCACTTATTTATCCTTTTTCCTTTTTGAGCGGCTGCAGTTCAAATCCGATACGGTGACCTTATATAGATTCATGAGGGACAGTGGAGATGTATTGATTGACAGAAGAGCAGCCTATGGGCTGCTTGACCTGTGACCGGCACACTGCTGGGGAAAGTGGGCCGAGGCAATTACAGACAGAACCTGCTGAGGAACACAGCGCTTTACAGAGAGGAGGGTGTCTGTCCGTCCCGGGTAACGGAGACGCCCGTCCATGCACGGGAGCAGAGAGCAGCACAGGAGCGCAGGAGCCCATGTGTGTGTGTTGGTACAATCTGAGGCTACTGCCAGCGTACCAGCTTTGTTTGCCATTAAGCTCCCTGTTTGTCTCTGCACATGCACGCTCTCTCTCTCTCTCACACACACACACACACATTTGCAGCTCTCTGGCCCGTGGCCACAGCACTGCTACAGTAGCGCTGCTTACTGAAAGCCCCCCAATCCTTTATCTGTTGCAGAGGGCTCCAATCATCTCACTGGCGCCTCATTGAATATACTTGTGGAATGGAAATGTGTCAGTCAAGCGTGGGCTGTGTGTGTGTGTGTGTGAGAGAGAGAGAGAGAGAGAGAGAGAGAGAGAGAGAGCGTGCGTGCGTGCGTGCGTGCGTGCGTGTGTGTGTGTGTGTGTGTGTGAGTGTGAGTGTGTGAGAGAGAGAGAGAGAGAGCGTGCGTGCGTGCGTGTGTGTGTGTGTGTGTGTGAGTGTGAGAGAGAGTGTGTGTGTAGGTGTGTGTGAAGGCGAGGGGGCGATGGAGAGGGCGTCGGGAGCTCCCTTCCATTATAGAAATGAAATCAGATATGAGGCCCTGTGTGTGTGCGTGTGTGCGTGTGTGTGTGTGTGTGCGCGCGCACGTCTCTTGTGAGCTAGATGGAGTCAGACGGGAGGAGGGCAGGTGTGTAGGTAGGGAGGTGAGGAGGGGAGGAGGGGAGGAGGGGGAGGTCGGGGGAGACAAAGCCAGAAAAGACAAATGGGAAGAGTTTGCGAGGCTGTCCGTCACCACACACACACACACACACACACGTACTGTCTTACTGGAGACCGGCAGAACAGGAGGGAAAGCACTACTGTAATTCTGCTCCGATATAATTCATGTTTACAATACGGTGAATGAATAAATGAACGGTTTGTGCCTGCCTGCATTACACATACTGTGGAAATATTCCGCCCAGGAGGCTTCAAATGCTTTTGAAAACTCTTAATGATATTAGAGCTCACCCCTTCCACTGGGCTGGGAGTTAAGGCAGACATGTTTGTACGTCTGCCGTGGAGAGAGGCGTAGGATGAGGACGAGAGCAGGTGAGGCGAGGCAGAGCAGAAGAATGCTGATAGACATGCTCCACAAGCCTTGAATATCATTTCCACATCATTGCAGACCTTCAGCACAGCCAAATGAACACATTTGGCTCACTTAAAGCGCGTGAAACGAAATACCAGGCCAGATCACTCATCATAATTCTGCCGTTTTCAATTTCCCTTCAAATTGAGTTCTTAGTCGTAACATAAACTGTTGCCATAATTACACAACCGCAAAAATAATCTGTCCTCTTGCTTCCACAGCGAAATGGCGGGCACAATAGAGGCTCTCTGCATAAACAAGCAAGGCAATCTGTTTACTAGTACACCAATGACTCTGGGACCTCTGAGTAGGGAAGCAGCATTTATAACTTAGATAGGAATGCAATGTGTACCCACGGTTTCCATTCCTATATCTCAACTGCTGCGCTTGGCATGCTGGGGGCCTGTTTCGCACACAGAGTCTGCATCATTATTTGGCTAATCTGAGCCACAGCAGCAGACAAATGGTGTCCTATATTTGTTTATACAGCCATCTAGCTGTGTTTGTAGAACATGGTGTGTTGTGAGTCTGCTGAATGCTAAAGCATAGGCAAACATAGGGTAGACCCTCCGGTGTAGAATACACAAGTGGTCAGGTATTTTGCGTAATATTTCCAGGTCGATCCAGACAAGTGCAGGTTATGAATTAGAGAATAGCTATTGGCCTTGGTGTGAGAAATTCATATCTGTTATTTAAAAGTAACTAACTAGAGCCGAGTCTGAAAAACAGATTGATAAACTATAGGCTATTCATACATCCTTAATTGCACAATCAATGGCAACTGTCAGATTCTGCCCCCTAGCTTAAAGCTTAGACAATTATTACAGTTGTAAATCAAACAGAACACCCAAGTAACTTTGTTATTCCATTGTTGGCCTTCTCTTTGGCCCTTTTTAAGGAATTTATCCGTAGTAACATAATAATAATGCCAGTAAACTATTAGGTTAACAATATGCTGGTGTACTTTATCAGATGTCCTTTATTAACACCAACTACACCATGTGATACAAACAATATATATTGTGGGTGACGGATGCTGACGGAGATACAGAAAACCCCCACCCCCACACACACCACACACCTATACTCAACCACACACACACACAAACACACACACACACACCTATACTCCACACACACACACACAACCCTCCCCTCATTCCCACAGACACACACCCTGCTGACACTCACCCACAGCCTTGAGGGAGGCATACTTGTTGAGCTCCTTGCCCGGCTGCTGGGTCTGCTGCTGCTCGTAGACGTGGGCCAGCTGGTTGAGGGCGGGATACGGGTGCTGGGGGCCCATGTTCATCTGCCCCCCCTCTGCACACACACAGGACACAGGACACAGGACACAGTCACTCAAGGCTGCTTAAAGCTGCTGTGAGGCAGGTGAGAGGAGGATTATCTGTTACATTCATATTCATGACCTGTGTCCTTCCTGTTTGTTTACATACACTGCACACAGTTTCCTGAATGGGACCTTTGGTATTTCCTGTCCGCTAATTACAGTGTAAATACCTGTAAGTTAGGTGTAACAAAATATAAGTAAAGGGTGTGATTGTATAAGTAATCGGTTATAGTACTACTGGGCAAATACTTGTACTGGTTGGGTTTCTTATGCAAAATATTTGTATATTATTTCTGATTTGTTATGCCTTACTTACCTTACTACTTACCCTGTAATTTGTGGGCTATAACTAATTTATTTGACCTAGATGACCAGAAATACCACATCAACAAACAACAAATATGGAACTACTGTATTGTACTGTATGTTCTTACACAAAATGTGTTCTTCATTATGTTGTATTAAATAATACAATATTGTACAAGAAATACAAGTTTGTAATAATATTTTTTAACACTGTAACACAGGAACATTAAAAGTATAGTAAGCGATTGTAAGCTGCTACACACCAAATATCTCTTTGCTGTCCACTAGCTGCCCATTCTGTGCATGCTGAAAAAATAATCCATTGTTTGTAGAAAGCCAGATAGACAGTAAATAGGTACACAAACAAAGTGGTGCAGACAACAACAACAACGTCCCAGCCTTCGCAATGCGTTTCCAATGTGTGGGGCGGAGCTTCTGAGGGAGCAGCCTATAGCATTGAAGGGAGAGGTGGTTTTGTTTTGACTATGCCGAAAAATCCACAAGAAACTCAAGTTGCCTCAAGTATACAATACCTTTAATTTACAAGAATATTAGCTAACGCTACTGATATTTAAAGAGCTGTCTGGTGGTGGTGATCTAAATGTATCGGTGTAGGCTATGTGTTCTGCATTGTTGCTGTAGAGCTACTGTATGTTCACTGTTCTAATGTAGTTAACATTTCTCTGCTGGTTCATCAAACCAGATACTGGATAATCCTCTTTGATCAAAGCAAACGTTAAGCCTAATTTATTCCTGAGGCTGCATCTGGAGCAGAACAGCCAGTATCCTCATACTGTCAGTTAGTTGTAGTTTATGTTACGGTCTCACATCCTACAGCACCGTGAGTGCGAGAACACATCCTATAGCACTGTGAGTGTGAGAACACATCCTATAGCACAGTGAGTGTGAGAACACATCCTATAGCACCGTTAGTGTGAGAACACATCCTATAGCACTGTGAGTGTGAGAACACATCCTATAGCACAGTGAGTGTGAGAACACATCCTATAGCACCGTTAGTGTGAGAACACATCCTATAGCACTGTGAGTGTGAGAACACATC